>ML329040.1:0-13413 GCA_005239505.1 Nicotiana paniculata
TCCATAACAAAATACCATGCAGAAAATACCTCTCACAAATTGATTTAAACATTGATCCCAACTATCCTGTATGCAAATACAAAGTTGAGGAGTCCATAACCCATTCAATTGTAAAGCCAACAAACATTTTTGGGATAGTCTTCGGTGGAAAATTTTTTATGAAGAGAATGACGAACACTGGCTTCTTCAATTAAAAGCCATCGATTACCCTCTAAAAAATAAGTTTATTAATTAGAATTCCTTCTTCCTTTTGCCATCTGGCGCATCTGGCTAAATAGGAATCACAACAATCAAAACAATACTGACAATCCTATAAATTGTATTCAAATTATCCAGAGGGCTATTGAGTTTAAGCTCCTCACTAAAAAGAGCCTGAACACCCCCCAAAAAATTCCCATAAAGGTTACGTGGAACAAACCACCAAAAGGATGGTTTAAACTCAATATAGATGCTAGTTTCAATAACCATAATAAAAAATGTGGCCTAGGAGGTGTATTCAGAAATGCCAATGGAAAATGGGTGGTTGGATTTGCAAAATCTACCCATGCTAGCGGCTCATTGCACGCAGAAATGAAGGCTCTCATAGAGGGACTCAAAACAGCATAAGAATGTGCAATGTTCCCACTTGAAATAGAGACAGACTCCAGGGAGGTAATCCACTTTATACAACAAGGCAACAAATTATATGAGAACATTACTAATGAATGCAAGTTGTTCATGCACCACCAGAAGGAAACCCTCCAGCACATATTCAGGCAAGGGAATAGGATAGCTCATCATCTGGCAAAGAAGGTTGACGTAAAGGGAAAATAATATTTTGTACTGCCCGCCTTATGTAGACTCTATTGTGGAAAGTGAACAAAAAGAACACTATATTTTTGTTAAGTTATTATCTTATGATGCTTGCAATATACTAACAAGTTTAGGCAATTAATGTATTTTTAGTGACACAAATTATGAAGGTTACGTACAACACTATATAGTTTTTAATATAAATATTTTCTGTTTGTTAAAGAAAAAAATTCACAGAAAAAGTCTAATTACTTTCTCCTATTTGCGATAACAAATTGTATACTTAAAATACTCCTAACAGTAGATTTCACCATTAGTTCCCAAGCTTTGAAACACACAGGTCATGAAGCTCAGTCTAATTGCTGCATATTCCCGTTCTTCTCCGACCACCGTCACTCTCATTTCCGGCTATCCCCATGCTACTGATAAAACGGCGACGTACAGAGTGAAAGTTCCCTCTTCCCTCAGAAACTCCGTCAACAAATTCTCTAATAGCTTCTCCCTGACGATTTGTTCGTCCAAATCATCATCCGCCGTTGATTCCACCGGCGCCGGAACGGAAACCTACAATCAAACCGTAGATGGAGAAATTTCGGCGCCGGAGGTCACTGAGTCGCTCAATGTTGAAGTCGGAAGCCCTAGAATTCTACCAAGCTTGTTCGTTCCTAAATTTAGCTTAAGTGACCAAGCTTTCTTTCTATTAGCCTTCATTGCTTGCACGGTACTTTTTGTTAAATTCCCTTTTTATGTTGAGGAATTACTAGTCCCCCCCCTGAAAATTACATATAGTCTTTGAGATTGCAATTTTTAAGTAAAAATACATTTTATGGCAGACGTCGGTGGCTTTCACAAGCCTGGTAGTTGCAGCTGTACCAACACTATTTGTAAGTTCTCTTAATCTCTTGTTTGGTAGTTTCCTAGTACTTTGGTTTAAGTGTTTGTTTTCCTAATTTGCTTCCGTTTCGTATAGATCACATTGCAAGAGTGTTTGTAGCTCTTTTTGTGTATAACATTTTATATGTATAAGCTTTTGCGTGAAACATGCATACGCCAGGCATCTATGCTAATAAATAGAAGCTAAGTGTGTGGTTTATGACAGAAAACCATGTTTTTATGCCAGCAAGGATATGATTAGGGATTCTGTTTGAGTGTATTGTGAGCATAGACATATCCAGGATTTAAAGTTTATGGGTTCGGGATGTTAGCCCTTTTGGGTTAATGAGTTCTAAGTTAATACTTTGTACCTATTAAATAGATTTCTTAAGACGATTACATGATTTAGCCAAGCTACTGGATTCTGCCAAAGCCGTACACGTACCCCGAATTGTACACCCGCCCCTGATGGTGAGAATGTCTTGCCACGACAAATTGTATAAATGTTATAATTGGATGAAACATAAACAGTTATGTGCATTGTCTATATTTGCTTCGGAGGTCTTTTTGAACAAGATTTGCTTCAGAGGTCTTATTTTTATTTCCTTTTGGCTAGAGTGAACAAATAGTTTTCTTAGATGTGTCATTGGAGCTTGATCAAATTCTTTTAGTAGTTAGTTCAATGCTGGGTTAATGTTCTCTTAAGAAGGAACAAGAGACTTGGCTCCATTGAATTGTAGAGATAGAGAACCTACAGGTTAATTGTTAAATTTTTGAATGCCGTAACACGTTTTCACAATTCGTTGTACATCTTAAAACAGAATAATAGTTCATGTTTATTCTCCTTTGACTTGCATTAGTTTAGGTTGTTCGATAGTCTTTAGAAGGTTCAGTAGACCTTCAGGGCTATATAAACTCAAAACTGTCATCATAAGATACTACAGTTATTTAATTTGTAGGAATGTACTATGTTGATTTTCTAATTCCAGTTGGAAAACATAACGTATGCATACACATCTATTGTATTTTACATCAATTACTTCATGAGTAGTCCTATTGAGCAACCTCTGAGCCCTAAAACTAGGATTTTGTTAAACTAAATAGACAATCAGGGTCAAAATTGATCTCATTCTGTTTAATGCAAATTGATTGTTCTCAACCAGACTGCATCATATTCCATGTAGATAATGCCCCATATGATATGGTTTACTTATTGCTCCAAACTTTGGTGCATGTCCGTATGCCTTATTTATGTATGAGAACCTTACTGGTTGTATCTTACTTCTTATATAATCCAATGATAGTTTATTGGTTGCTGTTTGCACGTTTTAAAAGAAAATTGATAGAAATGTATTTAAGAGATAAAAGCTTGTCAAAAATCATAACCTGAACTCCAAGCCTGGCTCTGAATCTTATGGAACAAACACCATATTTGGAAACTTAGTTATGTCATTAGTTCTTTCTGCCTACTAGACAACCCCTAAATGCTCAGAGGGGAAAGAAAAAGATTCTTCATTACTGCTGGATATGCACTTAGATAGGTGTAAGGCATTCTTGTCTTGGTTCTGGTGGCGCATTTGTGTTTCATATGAACACAATTGTCTTGAAAATCCACTTTTCTGATTTTTTACACATGCCTTTTTAGAAATTGCTGTTTGAGACATAAGACATCAATTAATACAATGGGCTATAAGTTATGAATTGTGAGAAAAATCCCGATTACTGTATGAATGTGGAGCAGATAGGTCCAAAACACCTTAGGTGAACTCGTTTGATCATTTCTTTATGTAGGCAATGCGTAGAGCAGCAATATCTCTGTCAAAGTTGGCAGATACTGCTCGAGAGGAGCTTCCTAGTACAATGGCTGCTATCAGGCTGTCTGGAATGGAAATCAGTGACCTTACACTGGAATTGAGTGATTTAAGGTAACAAATTTCAAACATTATCACTAAAGAAGTGACTTAGAACAAACTGACTGATGCTCTTTGAAGATGAGAAATATCTGGAAGCTAGATAGTGTTGTTATTTCAAAGGAAGTATTCATTCCCTATATATCTCAAGGGTTGAGCTGCTTTCACTTAATTGTTACTATGATTTATGATTGAAAAGCTTATTCTTCGCGTATTTTGGGAGGGGCCTTAATGTCGTGATGATGCAAGAAGCATAATTGGTTGATCAAGTCTTTTTTTATATAAGGTAAATAATTGGTTGATCAAATCTCATGGAATCTGGTGCACCTTTTAATCTTTTAAAGGGCTTGAAAAAAAATAATGTGAGATACTGCATTATCCGTTGGATTATAAGTTAAATAGTTGTATAATAGTGGTTGGAATATATATTGTCGTGCTTCTCGAAAGTATACCTGTAGAACGATGGAAAGGTCTTAAATTTTTCATTGAAAGTTTGAAACTAGGGAAATAAACAAACTTGCTACTACAAAAACATCAAAGTAGCTCTCCACGAAAAGCAAACCCTCCTAGGCAGGGAACTTTTACCAATGGATAACTTTATTTTGAGCCAGTTGAACTTTATTTTGAATTTGCTTCCCATATTTGACGAAATACTAATGAACAACTTCTTTCTCTAGGACTCTAGTTGCCGCAGCCTACAGTTTTTGCATACATTATTGTGCAAATCTAATCCTCATAACTATTGTATATTTTCTTCCTTGGAATACTTGTGTCATTAGTGATCCCACTCTTCATAGATCTTCAGTTTCTGCAAAGGAGTAAGTGTTGTCTCATTCTATTGTCGCATTTACCCATTTTTGAGAACTTCTATCCTTGCTCTTTGCTTATTGTCTGATCTGGAAGTCATGTATGATGGAACACCATCATCCAAGAAGTGAAAATAACTGCAGTTATTCACAAAACGATAAAATCCAAATTCTTCTCAGTGAAGAAGTTGTTCAACTTATAGTAATAGCATTATCTTCTTGATATGTCCTTGGACAGTTTGGAGTGTAAGGTATGAAACCTCTAAACAATTGACTTGAAGTACACTGGATGAAAATAAAAGATTCAAATTCATCTTTCTACTATCTTTATTAGTAGAATTATGAGAGTGAGCTGTACAGCATGGACTCTTAAGGCAGTAGCCAATAATATATTTTTTTTCTTGGTCAGCCTTCCACTTTGGTTTCTCATGTATGCTCTACATACTTGGGTCTTCAATATTATAATAATTTTAAATGTCGCCTGGAATGTAGTTCTGCATCTTCTTGATGCTAGCAATGAAACAACTTACTTCATCCCCCCAAAAATGTCCTCTGGGGCTCAGAGTCCGGTGAATCTGACATCTGTGGGGTACAAGTAGGGCAGATTGGGTCAAGGCTAATTCCAGCTTACTCTCCAGTTAACCGCAATCTCTAAGTAATAGTTTCTTGCAACTCCGCAGAGGCCAACAATCGTTGTTGAATGCTTCTGAGATTTTACCTTTAAATTTGACCACCTTTCCTAATCCTTGTTTTAGGCAAAATTGATCATGTTTCAAGCTGTGGTGACGCTTCTAGATACAAACTAATTTTTGTAACTTTTTTTTGATAACTGCGGTTTCTGGGCCAGCTTACACACAGCTCGACTAATTCCACGGGTACCTACTATCTCCCACCAGCAACAAGTACCGAGTAATTCTGTCTACCAAGGCTTGGACAGATGAGAAGAAATCACCTATTGTTTTTTTGCCTCTGCTGGAATTTGGACTTGAAACTTGATGGTTCTTAACGCACTTCATTGACCACTAGGCCACACCCTTGAGTGCTAATTCTTATAACTATTGGGAAAGAGAGAACAAAAGGATTATTATTTGTACTGTCTTAGAAAGGGCACTTTGTTGATTTAATGAGCTAAGTTACAAATCTTGTTAATTGCTAGGACTGAACGAAGGAAGTTTTCTTGATGGTTGCTGGATGTGAAACTAGAAAAGAAAATAATAGCAAATTTTGAATATTTGATTTCATCAAAAAAAAATTTGAATTTTTGTGGAAATTTCTCGTGCATTAGGTTTCTAATATGCTATTGGTTGACAGAAAGTCCTGGAGTATTTTCCTGTAAATAAGAGAAAAAAGAATTTCTATATAAAGAAATGTTAGACATCAAATAAAAAGTCCCTGAATGGGAATTAATTAGAGACCTTAACATATTAAAAAATGTCACCAATGATACACTGAGACAATCTAAAATAAGCTTGTCAACAGTTATAGGAGTACAAGAATTGCGGCTTGCGGCTTGCGGTTTGAAGGTCCGTGTTTCGAATATCAAAATATCTTACCAGCCGAACCGGGAAACCTGGCCGACATATTTCCGCAGCTTACCAGGAAAAAGTAAAATTCTAGTTTAGAACATACTCTTTCCACTCACTTACCGAGTGATAACTTCGCTTGTAAGGACTCCTTTTATTACGGATAAGGTATTAAAATTTGACTCTTTTCAGTGAATAATAGGAGGTAATTAACTTAAAGCTTCTAATAAGGTGGCCAAGGTCTGGGCAGATGCTCGAATTTGTGGTATTGTCACTTCCATATCTTTTCTTTAGCATACACCCTCTGCCCATCATCCATTCATTTACTATCAGTCCTCTTTAAGCAACGACTCAATATATGTTTCGGGGAGTAATATTTGCTATTGTATGTGATGCTCAGTCAAGAGATAGCTGATGGTGTCAACAAATCTGCTCGAGCTGTGCAAGCAGCAGAAGCTGGAATCAAACAAATTGGGTCTCTTGCTCACCAGCAAACAATGTGTATGCTCTCTCTCATATATTCCTTTCATAAAGGCAGATCATGTCATTCTTTCCTAGCTTAAGACTCTACTGAGCTTCTGTTTGATTGTGTCGTTAGCAATGATTCAGGAGAGAGCAGATCTGCCAGTCATATCTTTGCAGCCAGTTGTAGCTGGGGCAGCAAAGAAGACTTCTCGTGCTGTTAGCCAAGCCACGAGAAGATTAATAAATATGATCTCTGGAGGTGAACTTGGCTCAGAAATGGAAGACAACGGTGAAGTTGATGCGCAATCTTAGAGAGTCAGCACATTCCACTACTTCACTCGATCATTGGCAAACATGTTTATATGTTCCTCACAAACTTTTGAACATGTATAGCACATGTAAAAGCTATGATTCAGAACGTCTCTTTCAGTAAATATGTAGTCATCTTTCAAGAAATGAGATTGGGAGCTAAATTTTTGACGCCTCGCTGTGTGGCAAGGAGAGTTTCTTCTGCTCAAATATGCGTTGAGATTGTCAGAAGTGCACGGCAACCATGATTATCCTGTTATTCACAAGTAAGAGTTACTTAATTTGTTCATTGTTGTTATGTTTAAGCATTTGACAAGAACAATGTGAAACTTTTTTCGGCTAGACCATGGCGTCTTTGCACATCTTGAACCACATATATTTGTTGAGATTACGTTAGATCTGAAGGAACCAGGGTAGTGTGAGAATAGTTTTCGATATTAACTGTTGAATTGTATTTCCCCCTTGTAGATTTCTTTCTTTCAGGTTTATAACACGCTCCAAACCTGCATGATTGATTATCTTTATTCATGGGTTCAGTACGCCAACTTTATTTCTTTAGATGAAAGATGATGGAGAGGGTTGAAATCTCTCCTTGTTCTAATACCGATATGAACTGTGGATCATTCAAAAATTCAACTTGTTAGAAAGGAGATACTTATTTAGGTCTGCAACATTTATTATTTCAACCGATCCACGTGGTTTCTACACAATCAAACAACTGCATTTATAGGATACTTTGCGTAGAACATTTGTCTCGAAGAAAAATATGATGAAATTTCTTCTATACTGGCAATTAAATGCAACGATGAATCCTGACATGACCAATAATAGTTGAAAGATTTCAAAGGTCCAGTTGTTTGGCCACCCTTCTGGGAGATCATAAGTATTTTTTTTCTTCAAAAAAGTACTTTTTAAAAAATTTAAACTATTTGGCCCAGACAAAGAAGTGCTTTTGGCAGAAATTTAATTTATTCAAGACAAAACTATTTTCACCATAAATTTATCTTTTCCAAATTATTCCTTACTAATTTAAACTTTTTCTTTTCCTTTTTTGTTTCTAGTTTCTACCATTATTTTAAAATTAGAGATATCATATATATGAATATATTGTAACTTTCTAAAAGAAAATTTTGACTTTTCTTGTTTTTTATTTTTTTCTTTGTGTAATGTCTTGTGACTTACCAAATTATCTTCTTCTTTTTTTACACTAAAGCAAATTATCTACGTCCTTCTTTGTATTATCAATTCTCATTCTTACAAATAATTATTTAAAATTTCTTCTGTTATATGCTATTAATTCTCGAATCTTTAAAACAATTATAAAATCTAATTTGTGAAAATTACCTACAAATAGGTAATAAATTTACAATTGCATCACATAATCTATATTATTAAAAGAAGAAGAAGAAAAAGCCTTCACATTAAGCCTAGTGACAGCCTCACAATATGTCACTTAACAATTTAGGACAAAGTTAGTTAAGTTAGGTAATAACTAGTTTCTTTTTGAATTTAAATTTTTTAAAAATTAAATTATTCATGATGTATTTTTAATATTTAGTTACTCTTTTTGAATTTGAATTTAAAAATGCTTAACAATTTTTTTTTAATGAAATTCTTTTTTTATATATTTAAATTATTTTTTGTATTTTACGCTCAATGCCATGTTTCAAGTTTGACACTCAGAACCATCTTGTTACAACTTACTACTAACACGGCTATACATGATTTCATCCGACGATATTCTTCTACCGGTAAGGAACAAAGATTGAGGAAGGAGATAGGCGTTCTGGTATTCCTTTAGAAATGCAAGACAAATCTTTTACTAATATGGAGGCGTTGTGTGATAAAATTAGAGATGAAATTATTGAGAAATATTATCATGTGTGAGTGACTTTGCTTATTATTTCATGGTGGATTATCAATATATAGTAATTTATGGAATAGTTTCTAATTCATACTGAATAAATACAATAAGTAATTATACTAAATAATATTATATGCTTTGGTATAACTATATATGTTATATTGATTTAAATATTTAATATGTATGTTAACTTTAAGTTTTATAGTTTAATTAAATAAAATAAAAATGAACAAAATTCTCTTACAAAAATATTTAAGTTTGTTTTTCTCTTTAAAATAATTATAAGACCTTGGTACTATCTTTTTTGGTAATTTGACACTCGAAAGCACTTTTTAGAAAGATTGGTCAAATACAGTTTATTTACCAAATATTGCAAAAAGTATTACTTAAATGAATTGGCCAAACATAAACTATTTTTTTTCAAAAGTACTTTTCCTAACCCGTGGGTTCGTCGAGGTTGCTGCCATGGTTTCCGTCTCATGTCGATTTTTGGGTTCAATTCGATCAGTGATTTTCGTTTGCAATCCATTTGCGTTTGACTCTGTTTAATTGAAAGCGTTGCTCACAAAGGTCCATTTCTTGCCCCTTTAACTTAATACGGTGTATGAGATCTTGTTACATAATCTGTGATTTTATTCACTCGCTAAAATTCTTTGTTCATGATGTGCTTTGTTATGAATTGGTTTATTTGACTTATGACCTTAACTGAAAATGGGTTTTGGAATGGGAAATTGAACATGGAGAAGAAATCGGACCTTAAACATCTTACTGTTTTTATTTAATTATTTTTTAATATCGTTAGTAGCATGCTTAGGCCGACCATATGGGGTTGGCAAATATTATGCGCGATTAATAATAAATTATCGTGATTATGGGTATGAGTCCCATGGCATGGTCAACGATACATAAATTCCAATTCGGGTGCGCGTTTTATGTGACCCGATCATTACTTTGAATAATAATAAAATAGGCATGTGACAGATCGCGGGTACGGTTCCTGTGGCGTGATTCGCAATGTGCACAAAAACAAACGAGTGCGCGACATCGGTACTTGTTCAAACAATTTCCATAAAATCATGGACCTCTTAAAATTAAATATCAAATTAGGAAATCAACTTATGAGCATTGTATTTTTCTTTAGGAGCAATTAATAAATAATAAATTATCGTGACTATGGATACGGTTCCCGTGGCATAGTCATAGATACGTAACTCCAAAATTCGAGTGCACGCTGGCGTGACTCGACCCATAACTTCGAACAATATCAATAAAATAAGCATGTTGTAGATCGCGGGTACGGTTCGCATGGCGTGATTCGCGATGTGCACAAAAATAAACGAGTGCGCGACATCGCAACTTGTTCAAACAAATTTCATAAATAATCTAAAGCAGTTTAAAAGGTAAAAATGCACAATAGGTTCAAAACATGTATTAAATCAGATAATTAGGCCAAATGTTAATAGTTAAGCGACCGTGCTAGAACCACGAAATTCGGGAGTGCCTAATGCCTTCTCCCGGGTTAACAGAATTCCTTACCCGGATTTCTGGTTCGCAGACGTTTTTAAACAGAGTTAAAAACTTCCTCTATATTCGGGATTTTAAATCGGTGACTTGGGACACCATAAATTATTCCAAGTGGCGACTCTGAATTTGAATAAATAATCCCGTTTCGATCAACGTCACTTTAATTGGAAAAACTCCATATCCCCCCGCTCAGATTTCCCTGCTATCATTGTTGATCCATTCAGATGAGCATCGTCGGGCCTTGATGAAAATTCTGAACGAGGCTCATGTCCCCGACAAAATCTCAGTGAACCATCTGGAAAAGATCGCCAACAAAATATTGGAGGTGAACAAGATCACCTTCTCTGATGACGAGTTGCCCACGGAAGGAACTGAACACAACAAAGCTCTCTATCTTACGGTAAAATGTGAAGATTCTGTGGTCACCAGGGTATTAGTTGACAATGGCTCCAGTACAAACATTTGCCCTCTCTCTACTCTGAACAAGTTAAAAATTGATGATGAGAGGATTCACAAGAACAACATATGCGTCCGAGGTTTTGACGGTGCAGGAAAAGACTCGGTTGGTGATATAGTGCTTGAGTTGACAATAGGACCGGTGGATTTCACCATGGAATTCCAAGTATTGGACGTAGCCGTCTCTTACAATTTTCTGTTAGGTCGGCCGTGGATACACGCCGCCAAAGCAGTCCCGTCCTCTTTGCACCAGATGGTCAAGTTTGAGTGGGACAGACAGGAGATCGTCGTGCAAGGTGAGGAGAATTTGTGTGCTCACAGTGATGCCTATGTCCCGTTTACTGAGGCCGAAGATGACAAAGGGCCTTGGGTCTATCAGGTTTCTGAAACAGTGTCAGTCGAGAAGGTTCCAGAAGGGAAATGTATTCCAACTCCAAAAATAGCCTCTGCATCCGTCATGGTGGCCTCTGAAATGCTGAAAAACGGCTTTGTGCCAGGTAAAGGTCTGGGTGCATCCTTGCAAGGTATCTTACAACCAGTGTCCCTCCCTGAAAATTTGGGTACGTTCGGTCTTGGATTCAAATCCACAACGGCAGATGTGAAAAGGGCTAAAAGGTTGAAACAGAAGGCGTGTTCACTTCCGAAGCCTATCTTGCGTCTCTCCGGGTCATTTGTCAAGCCCAGTGCCAGGAAACGCCTAGTGTCAACAGTTCGAAGTCTTGTGGTTGACATTGATGAAGAGTTAATTGAAAGGTTCCAGAGGTTGTTTGAGGATGTGAACATGTTAGAAGTCGGAGGAGGGTCCAGCAAATCAGAGGTGCAGTTCGTTGGGCCGAATGTAAGGCTTAACAATTGGAAGACAACTCCTCTCCCTACTCGGAAGGAGTCTTGGTAGTTTGTTTTGATTTCCTTTCTATCTGGGTTATTCCAGGGTTGTGACCCAGATTTTTTTTATTTATTATTTTTCGCTTGTTGATGTACAGACCCTATTTTCCGTTATTTTCAATGAAATGCAATTTCCCTTTTCCATCTTTCCTGATAGTTCTTATTTTTGTTTTGTTTTCTTTTTTTGTACAATTCTTTTTATGCTGGTTTCAATGACATGACATGCATAAGGAATCTTTGGCCCAGTCTTAAAAGTCAATCTAATTCTGAAATAATAATCCAAGAAATAAAGTGTGATGATGAAACAGAATATGATGAGGATGAGGCATTTGAGGAAATTAGTAAGGAAATATATCATTTTGAAGAAAAGCCCAAGCCTAATCTGAATGAAACGGAAGCAATCAATTTAGGAGATCCAGATAATATCAGAGAAACCAAGATAAGTGTCCATCTTGAGCCACAAATCAGGGAAGAATTAATCAAAGCATTGTTTGAATATAAGAATATTTTTGCATGGTCGTATGATGACATGCCAGGCTTGGGTACCGATTTGGTGGTCCATAAATTGCCAATTGACCCGGCATTCCCTCCCGTCAAGCAGAAGCTGAGAAAGTTCAAAACTGACACGAGTGTGAAGATTAAGGAAGAAATCACAAAGAAGTTGGACACAAAGGTCATTTGAGTCACGCGATATCCCACTTGGTTAGATAATGTTGTGCCGGTGCCAAAGAAGGATGGCAAGACCAGGGTGTGCGTTGATTACCGTGATCTCAACAAAGCAAACCCAAAGGATAATTTTCCATTGCCAAATATCCACATTCTGATTGACAACTGTGCCAAGCACGAGATCGGGTCTTTCGTGGATTGCTATGCGGGATACCACCAGATTTTGATGGATGAGGAGGATGCAGAAAAGACATTAGTCATTACTCCATGGGGAACTTATTGCTACCGGGTAATGCCATTTGGTTTGAAAAATGTTGGGGCAACTTACATGAGGGCAATGACTACTGTGTTCCATGACATGATACATAAGGAGATTGAGGTTTACGTGGATGATGTGATCATAAAGTCAAAGCATCAGGCCGACCACGTCGGAGATTTGAGAAAGTTTTTCCAAAGGCTCCGCAGGTACNGATTGAGGTTTACGTGGATGATGTGATCATAAAGTCAAAGCATCAGGTCGACATCGGAGATTTGCGAAAGTTTTTCCAAAGGCTTCGGGCACGATCTTAAGCTTAACCTTGCCAAGTGTGCATTTGGTGTTCCATCCTGAAAGCTGTTGGGATTCATAGTCAGTCGTCGATGCATTGAGTTGGACCCGTCAAAGATCAAAGCTATTCAAGAGTTGCCAACTCCAAGGAACAAGACTGAGGTGACGAGTTTGCTCGGGCGTTTAAACTACATTAGCAGGTTTATTGCTCAAATCACGACAACTTGTGAGCCATATTTAAGTTGTTGAAGAAGGATGTTGCGGTCAAATGGACTGATGAGTGCCAGAAGGCATTCGATAAAATCAAGGGATACTTGTCAAACCCACCTGTGTTGGTCTCGCCGGAACCCGGGAGGCCTTTAATTCTCTATCTGACGGTCTTGGATAAATTGTTTGGTTGTATGTTGGGTCACCATGACATCACCGGCAGGAAGGAGCAAGCCATCTATTATTTCAGCAAGAAGTTCACATCCTATGAGGTTAAGTACACTCCCCTTGAAAGAACATGTTGTGCCCTGACTTGGGTGTCACAAAAGTTGAAGCATTATTTGTGCCCTGGCTAGACATGCATTTTGGGATTGAGGTTAGCTGTAGACATGGGAGTCCAGGAAGTTTTGGTCTTGGGAGACTCGGACCTCCTGGTGCACCAGATTCAAGGAGAATGGGAGACACGGGATTTAAAGCTCATACCGTAAAGACAATGTTTGCATGATCTTTGTCAGCGATTTCGATCAATAGAGTTCATGCATATTCCAAGGATCCATAATGAGGTTGCCGATGCTTTGGCTACCTT
>ML329043.1:0-22711 GCA_005239505.1 Nicotiana paniculata
AACTAGATGTAGATGAACCTGGTTCATCTGTCGATCAAAAGTTGTATAGAGGAATGATTGGTTTGTTGTTGTATCTTACTGCCAGTAGACCTGACATTGTCTTCAGCATAGGGCTTTGTGCAAGATTTCAGGCTAACCCAAAGGAATCACACTAAATTGCAGTGAAGAGAATCTTGAGATACCTTAAAAGCACCACAGACCTCTGTCTTTGGTATCCTAAAGGTAGTAATTTTGATCTTGTGGGATATGCTGATGCTGACTATGCAGGACTTTTGGTAGATAGAAAGAGCACCTCAGGTATGGCACACTTTTGGGGCTCATGTCTTGTGTCTTGGGCTACTAAGAAACAGAATTCAGTAGCTTTATCTACTGCTGAGGCTGAGTATGTGGTTGCAGCCTCATATTGTGCTCAGTTATTATGGATTAAACAAGAATTGATGAATTTTGGTATAGAGGTTGGATGAGTCCCTATATTTTGTGATAACAGTAGTGCTATTAGTATGACGAATAACCCCGTTCATCATAAAAGAACAAAGCACATAGATGTTAGACACCATTTCTTAAGATACAACTATGAGAAGGGAATGGTCTCTATTGAATTATGTGCTATTGATAAACAAATTGCTGACATCTTTACTTGCACTAAGTAAAGAGCATTTTGAAAGGAACAAGTTAGAGTTAGGGATGATTAAGATCACCTAATGAACCAGTTCAGATTGTATATGAAAGAAAATGAAAAATGAAAAAAAATGTATTTTTGGCTAGAAAATCTGGAGTTTGTGTAATAACTAGATTAATCTTTGCTCAGTCTCATACTGTAAAAAGTATACTCTTGTGTCATATGTTAATATGACTCACTGATCTCTAATGAAATTTTCTCTATTTTGGCAAATTAAGACATGATCAAGAGCATTCTTAGTGAAGAACCTGGTTCATCAGTGTTGGTTCATCTGAATAGCGAGGTATGCGTTCTACACTTTGCACAATTTGAAATAATAATATTTAAATCATGAGCAGAGTCCTACTCAAGCTCAAAATCTTCAAAAGCCTATCCAATTGACTTTGAACCAGTTCCGTTTCAACAAGAATCCTCACCAAATTAAAATACCTAGATTCCAGGGAAGCGTTAACCGTCTATTCAAAACTAAAATTTCATTCAAGCCATCCCCTCCCTTAAAGAACCATTCCCAAATTTCCGATGACTCTTTCAAGTCGGCTACTGAGGGGGAAGAAACTGGGTCTTCCGATTCTGAACAGGTAACTTCTGTACCACAACCTTCTTCTGAGGTCGCTGAAAACTTAGAAAAGAGGTTCATACTGGTTGGGTCTGTGGTAGATGTGGAAATGCCTGAGACAAGAAGAAGAGGAGGTAAAAATAAAATAGAAAAAAAAAATGAGAGTGAGGGAGTACAGAGTAATGAGAAGAGGAAAAGGGAAAGAAGTGGTTGATTCTTCACCCTCCTTTGAATCTGTTAGAATGGCTATTTGTTGAGCTGAGCCAGAGAATGAGGAAGAAAGTATCAAGAACGCAGGGGGAAGTGGATCGGGAGAAGCCGCTGAAGGACTAGTGAATATTGGAAAGCAAGCAGATGAACTTGGTTCATCTGTTGAAGAAACACTGGCGGATCTGCTGAAAAAGATAGATAATAGTTTCAAACTTAATAAGAAACGAACTCCCAAGGCCACAACCCCTAGCACAGCAAGAGTCAACAAGAAAAGGAAAGTTGCTTCTTTTGAGACTTCTGATCTTTCTCTTCCAAGAGGAAGAACTACAAGGAGCAAGTTAAAGCAAAGTGAGGACGAGTTGAAGAGAGCTTTAGAGAAGAGTCAGAAGAAAAGAGTGGAAAAAGGAAAAGAAAAGGTTGTTGATCCTATTGAGGCTGTTGAAGTGAATGAGATGGACCTGGTCCATCAAAGTGAAAAAGTGGCAGAGGTAGAGGTTCAGACTCCTAAGACCAAGAAAGCCGAAACTTCCTCAAAGAACAGTGATATTTCTAAATCTGCTGAACCGTCTACCTTGGCTAAACGAACCAAGTCCGTAGTTCTTCCAAAACTTAATTTCTTAGCCCTGCCTAGAACTTTCAGTGACCCAGATTTGAGATTTTTTTTTTGCTCATGTTTTAACTGTTTTTATTTCATTTTGTGGATTGTGGTAGAATCATATTCTCTCTATCAATGAAGTTTACTGCTTTTGTTCTTATTCATTGTCTATATTTCTTAGATAGTTTGAATTCTTAGTTGATTATTGATGATTAATCCATGAATGTATTTGCAGTTACCCCAGTGTCCATGAGTGATTTTTAACTATCTGGGATTCACACATCTTTTTGCAACTTTTCGATGATACCAAAAGGGGGAAAACTGGTTGTGCTCTTAACAGTGATATTTATAACCTAATGACCCTTGTTCTTTTATGATAAATGCTCAATACTCTAAAATGTGTTAATGTTGAATTAAGTTGGTTACATGCCTAATCACAAAGTTTGTTATCATCAAAAAGGGGGAATTTGTTGGCCCAAAAAAAAGAATAGTTTTGTAGATTGACAAAGGAACTCAGAGATGAACCAGGTCCATCACTGGAGACATAGACACGTGCAGAGTTGAAGGCACGTGAGGTGCACATGCAGTAGATAAACGAAATATGAGAAATACGAGATATCTCCTGATCGAAAAGATTGCAAAATGATAAGGAGAAGGACTCCTTACTCAATAAGAACAGAATCTAAGATAAGGAAGGATTTGAGGAGTTGAGTTTGACTAGAACTCTTCCACCAAGGAAGAGTTGCATTAGGATTCTAGTTAATTCCTTATCTTCTAAATCCTATATATTGCAGAATGTTCTTATTGTAAAGGGACGCACAAAATAGAAATTTATCAAGAATTGAGAGCAAAATTCGTGAAGAAATTTTGCAAGGAGTTCGAGCCAAATTGGAGAGTGCGAATCTGGAGCTACTTGAACCAGGTAGAAGAACCAGTTCCATCTGTTGTCTTTTAGTCTAGTTTATTTTTAGTAGGTGTTTACCAATTGTACCTTTCAGATTTATCTAGAAGTAATTGTAACAGGTACTGAGTGTTCAAGTTATAGTTAACTTGAAGTTTGTCGCAAATAGCTAGAGGCTAGTTTGCCACAAAGGGTTAGAGTTAATCCTTAGGTTTACAAAAGAGTTTATTTTGTAAATGCTGTTTGGCTCATTGATTTAGTGAAGAGTTTGGGAAAATCTTACTGGGAAGTAGGTCGTGGTTTTTTTCACCTTTTGAGCCAGGTGTTTTCCACGTAAAATTATTGTGTTCTTTAAATTCTGCATTTATTATTCCGCAAACTGTAGGAGTTGGAACACATAGAAGAACCTAGTCCTTCTATAACTACTGCACGTGAAAATTGGTCACCACACAAATCACCCCCCTCTTGTGTGGTATTGACATAGATAAACAACACGAAGTGTTTTCCTGGTCCTCCAGGTTCATTTGAATTTGATTGTACCCGGAGTAGGTATCGAGAAAAGTAAGAATCTCGTGGCCGGCCGTGGCGTTGATCAAACGATTGATGTTAGGCAGTGGGAAAGAATCTTTAGGGCATGCTTGTTGAAATCTTTGTAGTCTACACACATTCTAAGTTTTGTTTCCTTTTTAGGGACTATTACAACATTAGCTAGCCACTCAGGGTATTTTACTTCCCTAATGGACCCTATTTTGAGAAGTTTAGTTACCTCATCCTTTATGAATGCGTGCTTCACCTCGGACTGGGGTCTTCTCTTTTGTTTCACTAGTTTAAATCTGGGATCGACACTCAGTCGATGTGTGGTTATCTCCGGTGGGATCCCTGTCATATCTAAGTGGGACCAAGCAAAGCAATCAATGTTATTGATAGGAATTGAATGAGTTTTTTCCTAGGTTCGGGGTTAATCCCGTTCCCACGTATACCTTATGTTCCTGTAGATGCTCGATCAATATCACCTGCTCTAGTTCCTCGATCGTGGACTTCGTCGCATCTGATTCTTCGAGGGCGACGAAAGCTCGAGGGGCGAGGAAGTTCTCTTCTTCATCTTCGATCATTTGTTCCTTGGGCTCAATCGAGGATATGGACTGTGATTTCTATTTAGCTACCTGTTTTTCCTTGGTGCTCGACTTTTCCGATGTAGAGGGCGTTGATACTGGTGTTAATTCATGGACTGAAAACATCTCCTTTGCTGCGTGTTGCTCTCCATACACCGTCTTTACACCATCTTTGTTGGTAACTTCATCATTTGATGAAGGGTTGACGACACTGCCCTCATGTTATGGATCCACGACCTTCCAAGCAAAGCATTATACCTCATGTCACCTTCGATGACATGAAACTTCATATCCTGTATAGTCCCGGCCACGTTCACTAGGAGGATGATTTCCCCCTTCGTTGTTTCGCTTGCCATGTTGAAGCCATTCAAGACTCGAGATGCATTTATGATTTGGTCAAGCAGCCTGAGCTGCTCTACGACCCTCGACCTGATCATGTTCGCCGAGCTACCTGGATCCATAAGAACACATTTAACTTGAACTTTACTTAAAATAATATAAATTACCAGTGCATCGTTGTGCGGCTGAGATAGGACCTCAGTGTCTTCTTCATTGAATGTAAGGGTGTTCTCGGTCATGTAGTCCCGAGTCCGCTTCTCCCTTGTGATTGGTACTTTGGTGCGTTTGGACACGGGTCCGTGCGACACATCGACTCCGCCGATGATCATATGAATAACATGTTGAGGATATTCTGGTTCATTCTTTCTATTGGCGCCTCTTTCCTTGAAATGGTTCTTGGCTCTGTCGCTAAGGAATTCCCGAAGATGCCCCCCATTAAATAATCGGGCTACCTCCTCTCAATTGTCTGCAATCCTCGGTTCTGTGCCCATGTGTACCGTGATACTTACACATCAAGTTGGGATTCCTCTGAGAAGGGTCAATTTTGTCTGGGTTTAGGCCATCTGGTATCCCTAATCTTTCCAATGGCTGAAACGATCCCCGAGGCATCGATGCTAAAATTGTACTCTGATAATCGAGGTGCCTCCACCGGTCTTGAGTGCTTATCGAACCCGGTCTTATTCATGAGTTCCCGAGAATTCTGTCCTCGATCTACTCTTCGATCATTCCGAGGTACATTACGCCTCAAACTGTTCCTTCGCTCTTCGGCATATGGCTGATATCTATCTTTGTTCGGTCTTGGTTCCCTGTCTGCATCTCTCGAATCTTTTGTGGCCAATCTGCTTGGATAAACCGAACCCGAAGGGACTCCCAATTGGTCGTCTTCGACCCTGATCTTTGATTGATATCAGTTATGCACATCCGCCCAAGTCACGGCGGGGTACCCAATCAAGTTTTGTTTTAACTGTCTTGACGCTACTGAACTTTGCTCATTTAGCCCCTGAGTGAAAGCTTGAACATCCCAGTCATCGGAGACTGGTGGTAACTCTATTCGTTCCATTTGAAACGCGGATACGAACTCCCTTAACATCGCGTTGTTCCTTTGTTTAATTTTGAAGACGTCCGATTTCCTTGTTGCGACTTTTATAGATCCAACATGTGCTTTCACAAATGAATCTGCCAACATGGCGAATGAATCAATAGAGTTCGGGGGCAGGTTGTGGTACCAAATCATCGCAACTTTGGACAAAGTTTCTCTAAATATTTTCAGTAGAACGGACTCGATCTCGTCGTCCTCCAAGTCGTTTCCCTTTATACCACAAGTATATGTAGTGATGTGTTCGTTGGGGTCGGTGGTCCCGTTGTATTTGGATATGTTCGACATGNTGGCGCTCCTGGTATTTGGTCAACCCTCGAGTTATACGTTTCCACCTTTTTATCATTATCCTCGATCCTTTTCTCTCCTAACTCGATCCTTTTTGTGAGTTCTTCGAGCATTTTCATGATTGTGGAGTCAGCCCCCGATCCATTATTGCTCGACCTCTCCGGGATTGGTTCAGCACGGTGAGTAGTTTCCGGTCCCACCACGCTCAGAGTCTTTTGCTGACTTTGCAACTGAGCGATAGCAATCTGTTACGCTTGTAATATTTCGAAAATCACTTGGAGGCTGACCTCTCCATCTCCTCGACCCTGTGTTCTTTGGCCACTGGGTTGAACCTCTCCACATACGCTTCCTCCGACGTCAGTGCTTAAGTCGACATTTAAAGCAATGTGTGAACCAACATCGACTGGGTTAGGAACTGGCACTACCCCAGGGTTAAGTGGTGGTACACCGGCCCCTGAAGCTGCTACATTATCATTTTCTCCATGGAATCCGAGACCGTCATTACCATGTACTGGGGTGCTTGCTGAGTTCGACATATTTTAGTCTGAAAACAAAGAATCTTTGACAAGAACAAGTGTGAAAAACAACGAGTGTTATCAAAATCCAGTACTGAAATAATCACTATTATCTTTAGCCCCACGGTGGGCGCCAAGCTGTTTACCTCGAAAATACGAGTAACAATTAAATTTGATTTGTGGTTTTAAAGATACGTGATCTACTTCAATACCAATTAATAAGCAAGTAATATAAGGTGTAAATGAAAGGAATAAAGGAACCAAACCAGTGTTACTTAAGCAGTAGCGACCTCGAGGTGAATCAAGAGCAATAAAGCAATAATAAAGTTTAAAGGACAATTTTGATGAACAATGAGCGAAAAGTAGAGAGTATATTCTTTGCCAATGATTAGATGATCTTTACAAATGATTGTGGTTCCTTTATATAGGAGGGAAACCCTGAATAAGGTACATTTCTATTTACAGTAAGGAATATTATTAAGACAACTGTATAACCGCCTAGTACGGATTTGTACTAATTCGTACAAATCTATTCCGGTATTTACGCCATGATCTTGGGGACATGGCGAGAATCTTGTCCTTCTGTAACAAACTCACAACGGTACTATTTTGGCGTTGATCGTACTCGGCTCCAATGGTCTTCGACACTTAGGTCTACGAGCCTTTTATTTTACCTTCGAGCCCGAGCTTGGTCTTTATCAAACCTCAACCCTCGATATGACCTCTCGAGCCTACAAAATCGGGGCATATGATTTCGACCGCGTACAACCACATTACAAGTTTAATTATTACTCGTATTTCGAGGTAAACATAGAGTTAAAGATTTTTTCTTAACATTATTAATCTAGAATATATGTGAAGTGTAATCGCGTGAATATATATGAAATCGCTATTCGATTATGAATATCTGGTATTATAAGTAATGGAATTCTTTAGTTTTTTTAACCTATAAAATTAAATACCTAAGTTGTTTTTCATAAAATTACTAAAGAATAGATACAATCGCCTACAATATACAACTATACGTGACGTGAGCTTGAGCTCGAGAAGCAATCTTGAAAAGTATTTCAGATATTACGAGCTTAACATACTAAGTGGGCGTTTGGACATAAGAATTGTAAAATTCCAAAGAAAAAGTGAATTTTTTTTTAAGTAAAAATGATATTTGAAAATTAGAGTTATGTTTTGGATATGAATATAATTTTGGGTTATTTTTTAAATTTTTGTGAGTGATATGAGTAAAATTTTGGAGTTTTTCAAATTTTCAAAAAAATTTAAAATTCATCTACAAGCGAAATTATTTTTTTTTTGATCAAACACTAATTTTAAAAAAAAAAAAAATCGAAAAAAAGTGAATTTTTTTTATGTCTGGACATAAGATTTTTTTCACATAAATAACCTTTTTGTTTGGAAAAGTGAAGTTTATAAATGTGGTGACTAATCAAATTACATCACGCAAAATGAGACCACAAAAATAATAAATCAAAAATTAAGGGAATTTAGCAGGTTGAAATTGGGGAACAGAAGCGGGTCATTTGCCCAAAACTCTTACAACCCGGTAGATTTTCCGTCGAAAGGCAGCGCGACTGAACCCAAAACAACGGGTCCGCAGCTGATTTTTCCGTCTTCTTCACTCGAACGCCATGAGCCATAGATTCTTTGCGTGGGAGTGAAAAAAATGCCGGCACCAGTTTTCAATGGCTACATCAAGGTCCGTATTTTTACCCATATAATATTGCTTTCATTTCTCGAGTTTTGTTTTTTCCCGTCTTCTTAATTTTTTATCTGTTTATATGCTTACGATTATTCATTTGTACAATTCAGTATTTCTAGATTAAGCTTGATTTGGCTCTTACTTAATAGGACCCTAAGCTGCAATGTTTTAACATGAAGGATGGTTATTCTCTGATACTCCTATTTCGTTAAGGTTTAGATTGTGGTTGGTATTGGAAAAATGTTTTTTCCGTGAGAAATATTTTTTTCGATGAATTTTCAGTGTTTAGATAAACTATCTTAACTTTTTCCCCCTTGAGACAAAAATACTAGGTAATTTATTTGGTGGATAAAGTTATCTAGCACATGTGCTTAGTGGTGGAGCCAAAAAAGTTGTTAAGGGTGTTCGAGATTTGAAAAAGTAAATTACAATTTTTTTCGATTAGTGGGTTTAGTGACAACTTGTTCAGCCTAGCTATTCTTCTATGAACGATCTCAACAATCTGTTTCCACCAAATACAAACAGTAAAAAAGATTCAGTTTTTTTAGTTGTGTTGCTTTAGTGATGAAAATATACGGACTACTATATAAACTGAAATACTAGTGATCATTCAATCGACTTGGCTAAAGAAGAGTATCATGTGTACAGTGGATTACTTCCTCATTGAATCCATGGCTGTAATTTCTAAGTGTATGTATGCAGCTGCGATTTGATTGATGCTGGGATGATGGAGCTATATTTATTTTACTTAATTGGTTGATGCGGGGATATTGAATTAGAGGAAGACTGAGATTAATGATATATATCTCTCTCAAATTTGTTGTATCTTTTTTTTTTTAAAAGAATTATAAGTGAACTTATGTTATTACCTTACATATTCGTTGTCATAATCTCAAAATGATTTTTTTGCTACTAACAAATTGATGAGATATATAATTCAATTGGATTTTTATCCTTTTTCAAATTTAAAACCATGACCAGTATTTTGTTCTGTTAGCACACATAACCTAATGTGGTGGAGGACAAAGAAAAAAAAAGGATTGCTAAAATCCATGCATAGGAAGATATTGGGCCTCAATATTTTTAGCCTGATCCAAACACAGGTGGTTCTACATGGATGAAGGCCAACTAGATGATGGGGCTATCTAATTGTGATTCGGAAGTACGAATTATGTGGTAGGCTGTAGCGTGTTAGATTCGAACCTCCACTTAAGATTATTTTGAACGCCCTTTACCAACGTGCTAGAAGGCTTAGTTGTGTCAAGGGTGTTCAAGGACTAAGTATATAGTGAAATACAACAGCATTTAACCTTTATAACACGGCGTAATTTTCCGGCAGAGTGGGTCCAGTTGAACACTCTTGATTGGTTGTAGCTCCCCTCTACATGTGCTGTTGGGAGGTCGCAGGTACTCGGGTGGAATAATCGGGTTGCGTGCAAGCGGGTCTGAATACCACAATTATGAAAAAAATTCCATGTAAATCGTATAAAAGTAGATGAAATATGATAATCTTACGAGGTAGAGGATAGGGAATAATGATAGTGTTTCATGATGTCTTTGAATATTAGATGTTGACAATAATGTTTAACTATTTGATGAAGAGAGTGATGTGGAGTAAGAATCCAATATTTGTAAAGGTAAAATAACTACTGCCCATATATGACGAAGTTATTCTCCCCCTTTGAGTAGAAAACATTGTTCCTTGGAGAGAACAGTTTCCACAGTTTAAGGTAACTCAACAGTGAAAAATGATCTCATCTAGGAACATATTTTAAGCAAAATATTTGCCATTATGTCAAAATTAGTTTCTTTGACACCAACAATTTGAGCTCTGCTCAGCCAAGTGTGTCTGTTATAGTAAAATATCAAAAAAGTGTGACTGTGATAGTATGTGTTTTGTTTTGTCAGGTGCAGAATTTTGGTGAAGGACAGCGTTAAAAGGGTTGCTCATTCCTTTCTTGCCAGCCCAAAGGCCAGCTACTCAGAGGTTTGGACTTCTTGCCCTGCCGGACTTTCTTACATATTTTCCAGATTGCATTCACAATGTAGAGTTTGTCATAGAGGATTTACCTCCAGCGTTTTATACGAGGCAAAAGGAACCTTGTGGAAGACATACAATTCTAGAACGAGTTCTTTGTTCCTAACGAGTGAGACAATCTCACATAATGCTCGAATTGCCTGGAAACGGCTACTTCAAATTCATTCAAGCGGCGGCGCAATTCTGCCACCGATAAGTAGAGTTACATGTATGTTGAGCCTTGCTTTGTCTCGCTCACATCTGGTTTCTCCCGGCATTTTGGCCTTCCTTATCGGAGAGCTAGCACGGAAGAAAAGTGTGTTTGCAGAAGCGGAGGGCTTCACATCCCCGGAATCACTCTACATGCATGCAAAGGATGGACATGTCTACCTGACTTCAGTTGTCTTCTTACTTTTAGAGGGCCTGATATTGCTCTTCAGAGCAGTGTACTTAGCACTGTTGTTCTCCCCTTGTATACTTATGGCTCCTTTTGCAAACTCTCTTGGTATTGAGTTTAGGAAGAAGTGGCTTCGTGTTGTGCGAAAAACTCTAGAGAAGGCAGGTCCAGCATTCATTAAGTGGGGTCAATGGGCGGCAGCAAGGCCAGATCTATTTCCAGATGATATGTGTAATGAACTTGCAGAACTCCACTCTAAGGCACCAGCGCATAGCTATGCATACACAAAAAGAAGCATTGAGAAGGCGTTTGGACGCAAGCTGCTTGAAATATTCGAAAATTTTGAGGAGGAGCCTGTTGCATCTGGTAGTATTGCTCAAATTCATCGGGCTACCTTGAGATTCCGATATCCTAGACAACGGGTTAAACCCATTCGCGTTGCTGTCAAAGTTAGGCATCCAGGCGTTGGTGAATCTATCAGGAGGGATTTCGTATTAATTAACTTTTTTGCAAAAGTTTCAAAGGTCTTTCCGACTTTGAAGTGGTTGAGACTGGATGAAAGCATACAGCAGTTTGCAGTATTTATGATGTCTCAAGTTGATCTTTCTAGGGAAGCAGCTAACTTGAGCCGTTTCATATACAACTTCCGCAGATGGAAGGATGTATCATTTCCCAGACCTTTATATCCTTTGGTGCATCCGGCAGTTTTAGTGGAAACCTATGAAGATGGTGAAAATATCTTGCACTACATTGAAGAGCTTGAAGAACGTATTAAAGAGCTTGAAGGACGTGAGAGTGTCAGAAGTGCCCTTGCGCACATTGGGACTCATGCACTACTTAAGATGATGTTGGTATGTCTATGTGTAATTTTAGCCATTCCGGAAAAGTCAAAGCTTGGTTATCACCACCACAAGTAATTCACAAAGGAATATGACTATTTTCCTGGCCCTTAGTTTGCTGTTATTATGGCCCTTAGTTTGCTGTTATTATGGCCCTTGATGTTGGTATTACTTGTCTCTACTATTTCTTTCCTTCTTTCTTGAGCCGTGGGTCTATTGGAAACAACCTCTCTACCCTCCCAAGGTAGGGATAAGGTCCGCATACACACTACCCTCTCTAGACCCCACTTGTGGGATTTCACTGGTTTTGTTGTTATTGTTGTTTGTAATCTTCACTGAAAGTAACTGCTTAAGTACTTAAGTAATAATGGGTTCCTAAGACAAGGGAGGATATCCTAATGGAAAGAACCATTCACCTCCAATATGGAAGTTCGGTGATCTAGTGGAAAGGACCATCGTTGACTCCTGTGAAGGGGCATTAGTCGGGGTTGGGGTTTGACATAGTCAAAAAGGAAAAAAAGTTGCTTTATCAGGCCATCATGTAGGATTTCTGAGCATTATTTCTGAATTGCATCATTTAATAGCTAGATCAACTTCTGATAAAAAATAAATACCTAAATCAACTTTGCATGTTGCAGCTCAAGTTTCTGCAATGGTGATAATGCATAAAACTCTATGGGTTAGTCACCAATGTTATCAAACATGTTGGCCTTGTAGATTGCTGAAGGCAACTTTCCAGAAAAAGTAGAGAACTTCCTTTGTTTGAACAAGTCTGTATTGGCTTTTTTTCCGTTTCTCTTGTTTTATTTTTGAGTAAGAAGTCTGTAAGCTTCGGAACTAGTGTTTTCTTAGTTACTATCTTCAAGTTGAGATTGTGTATTCTTTTCTCATTTTCGTTAGGGTGAGTGGGATAATGATATTCCATTGGGATCTTTCAGTTCCTTATTTACGCAACATAGTCATTAAAATTCTTTCTGCTCTATTATAAGATACTACTCTTTAATTTCAGGTGGACAATTTCATACATGCAGATATGCATCCTGGGAACATTCTTGTTAGAACTCCGCAAGATAGAGCTTCGGGTAAAGGACTTTTCAAATCGAAACCTCATGTGGTCTTCCTAGATGTGGGTATGACTGCCGAGCTATCTAATAAGGACCGACTCCTTCTGCTGGAGTTCTTTAAGGCTGTTGCACTTCGAGATGGCCGCTCTGCCGCAAAATGTACTCTTGGACTATCTAAACAACAGAGCTGTCCGAACCCAGAGGAATTCATCAAGGTGCTGTTTAGCCTTCTAATATTTGTTGTCAAAGAACGATGAAGTTCATAACCATAAGTGCGGGCAGCCTATTGAACGCTAGATTCTCTGAAGTCAATTCAATTTCTAAGCAGGAAAGCTAAATATACATATTACTTTGCATCTTGCATTTTGGTTTAGCTTGAGTTAAAACACAGTGCATATAGTACATTATGCCTCTTTTGGGGATAATAGAGGAAAGAATTAAAAAACAAAAGCACCCTCTTTCATCTTGTCTTATGCCCATACATGAGTTTGGTAAATAAACTTACAAATTGATTCATTCTTCTAAAAGTCCGTCTTCCTTATATGGGATGGTGCTACCGCATCATCATTTTCATGCATCATGTATATATGCCAATTTTTTTTTTTCAGTTTTTTTTTTTTTTTTTATAGGAAGTATCTTTAGAAAGAAAGGAGATGCACAATATATAGGCAAAAGATATCCCCATATGAAACTGCTTTATGATGTTTCATGTTTGCCATGAGTTGCCTTTGTGAATATGAGAAAAAGGGCAGCCCGGTGCATTAAGCTCCCACTATGCGTGGGTCCTGGGAAGGGCCGGACCTCAAAGGTCTATTTTACGCGGCCAGCCTTACCCTGCATTTCTGCAAGAGGCTATTTACCACGGCTCGAACCCGTGACCATTGTTGTAGTCTTCTTAGTGAATTATGTCGAAAACCTCCAATTTTTATAGATTCATGTCCTTGTTGAATAACAAAAGAAGGTACACTTTGGTAATAGGAAGTGGAGGGAACTTTTGACTTTTGGCGGACACCTGAAGGGGGTGGCATTCATCCGGCGGATTGCATGCAACAATTGCTTGAGCAAGTTAGACGTCATCGGGTGAATATTGATGGCAACATTTGCACTGTGATTGTGACTACTTTGGTGTTGGAGGTACCTTATGGCCTTATTGGATGTTTTTACCGTCTGATAAATTGGCACAGCGTAGACTTGTCTGCTATATTCTTATGTTAACTTATCCTGTTTAACGGTTCTTATGATCTACTATGTGTATGGGGATGTCTGCATCTGTGTTATTAATTACGTTCTGGTCAAACAATCTGCAGAATGAGATTGTTGACAATCAATTATAAAAAAGCTAGCAAAAGTAATTGTACCAAACTGCACCCGAAGATGTAGCTTAATGGTCAATGAAGTGGATGGCAAACCATGAGGTCTCAGGTTAATATCTCTGTGGAGACAAAAATACTAGATAACTTTTTTCCCATTTGTTTAAGCCTCGGTGGATAGAGTTACCCGGTACCTATACTGGTGGGAGGTAGCAGGTATTTGGTGGAGTTAGTTGAGGTGCTTGCTGGCGCGGACAGCACCCATTATGTTGAAAAAAAAGGAGTAATTGTACCATACTACATCTGTATTATGATAAGTCCAACCTTGTAAGATGTTTGAGGATAAAAGAGTATTGTACAACTTGTGGTAATTGAGCTGGGTTCATTTAGGCTCTTGGAATTGCTGTAATTACAAGGGAAGTGCATATTTTGAGAGTTGGACGCCGCTGAGCCATGAATGATGGTTTCAAAAAATAATTTAGTTCCTATCTGTTATCCTTAATCTCGTTTTCTTTAACTTATCTTCTTTTCCTCTTCTTCCTAGATTTTTCTTTCCATGCCTTGTGCCATATGATTTCTTTTTTCCCTCTATTTATTTTTCCAAATGCCCATAGAAGGAAAAGCTTAGCATAATATGTCTATTACTTATTGGAATGTATTACATTATGCTTTGCTGTCTTCCTACAGGGATGGCAGCGGAAACTGGATCCGGAATACGATGTGCTGCAGACATTGCAAAAGTTGCTTTTCAAAGACGACTGGGCAGAGTCTCTCTTTCACACAATTGGAGGACTGATGGCCCCTTAAAAAGGTGTCTCATTGCTTGATTCTGCTCCCACCCCAACGTAGGGAAAACGAGTCGACAATTTTGATGGAGTAATATCTCGTACAAGGAAGAGAATATACATAGCATTTGGTATTATTAGAAAATAAGGATGAAATGTTTTTTTCAAGTATAAAATTAGTTTAGCTCTAACCATGAATTCTTGTTATTGTTTGTCATTTTTCATCACTGTGTGAGAAATAAATATCAAGAATATATTGATGAGAGAGTTTGAGATTGAGGCGTAGTTGACTAATCGAATTGAAATTGATGTGAGCAACTAGCCATATCTCTCTGTAGGCTGATGCTTGCAGCTCTGTGATCAAACCCGAGGAAATGTGAGGGAAATTTTTGTAATCCATCTTTTACTCTTGCCCAAATGACTCTGTAGTATGTACCTTGATAGCCATCTAAAGATTCTGCGACTAATTTTGATCAATTCTCATCTCTTCTTTTGATTCTATTTGCAATGGGTAATGCCTCCTCGTATTGGTAATTATGTGTCCCTGAAGGACATTATATTCAATAGAATTTGGTATATTACTTGACTGGTTGATGAGTAGTTTTATGAACTTATCAGCTGTGCAACATGGGGGAGATCCTTCTGAAGTGTTTTGACATGACTATGAACGTTTTATTTATCGTCTGATCGTAGGTAATGGTTGATTTGTCAATGGATAGGATTGCATAGAAAATGATAGTAAGTGGCACTGTGAATCTGCCACTGATTGGATTTCACATGAAATAGCAGACTCGAGGTGCAATGTATGATGTGTGGGTTAGGCACATGCTGCAGGTTTAATTTCTGCCTCAAACAGAAGTCTGGTATTCAGCTAGAGAAGGGTAAATGACGGGTTCATTATCCATTGAGTTTTGAAATGTGGATTACTAACCCTACGAAAAAAGATGTTAAATTCTAGGTCTGAACTTGTAAACTAGTTCTTCAGAGCATCAAAAACATGATTGAGTTCAGCGTAGATGAAAACGCTATGTGAAATGAATAATATTGCAGCATCAGTATCTGCAGAAATTCAAAATTTTCATCAACGCTGCACTCAATGATATTTCTAAGCGTTCTGCATCTCTACTCCTTAGCTTTCTGTATGACCTATTTTCATTAGTTCGTTAATATAGGAATCAAATCATCGATAGTACATGAAAGCTTTCAAGTAGTACATTTTGAACAAACAATATGACCTCGTACTACCAGTTCTCTATTGTACTAAACTGTGTACTGCATTCTACTTCCCCAGCACACAATCTTGAAGATTTTCAACTAGGAAAGGATAATAGATTCTGAATACAAGAAAATGAAAGGGAAGATAGTTGAGTATTGTAATGAAAAAAATCATAGAGGATTGGATAATTTTTTTATAACTGTGGTGTTCGGGTCAATTTGCATGTACCTGTCAGCAGGATACTTACTATTTCTTACCAGCACATATATCGAATATCTCTGTCCACCAAAACTTGGACAGCTAGAAAAAGGTCAGTATTTTTGTCGTCGCAGAAATTTAATTTGAAACTCGACTCGTGCATATATGTAACAATCTTGACCTTATTGTGGTGTTAGAAGTCAATAATCACAACAAAAATCTAAATAGAGAGAAGAAATAAGTTGGTAAACTACCAACTCATCGCTCTACTTCTTCCCCCGTTGCCTCCTTCCTCCTCCATGTTCATCTAACTTCTCTATTTTAAGAACCTCTTCAGCTTGCTCAGTTTTCAAAAACCATTTTAGAAAAACCTTCAATAATTTATAAAACTATGCACAAAGTTTCAAACTTTTAGGATATTTTCTATTTGAAAAAGTGGTCAAAATATATGCTAAAAGATATTCAAATATGGGTTATAAAAAGAAGTGTGTTTCAATAAGCTGAAAAAGAGGAACGGTCATGGCGAAGTAGTGATTATGTTCATTAGGTCGTTTTTGATGGCCCATAAAATTTTTAGGAGATTCGGAGCCCATCGCCCAAATTCATGAAGATGGCGTGGACATAACACACGAAAAATTGGAAATCATCTTGAATTTCTATTTTATGGTCTTAAAATACCAAAAAGAGGAACAACCATGGCGAAACAATGATTATTGTTCATTAGGTCGTTTTTATGGGCCTACAAAATTTTAGGCGATTCTGAGCCCGTCGCCTGAATTCATGAAGATTTTATGGATATTAGCACACAAAAAATTGGAAATCGTCTTGAATTCCTATTTTATGGCCCTAAAATGCTAACGAACGAGGAACGGTCATGGCGAAGCAATGCTATTGTTTATTAGTTTGTTTGTGATGGGTCCACAAAATTTTAGGTGATTCAGAGCTTGTCACCCGAATTCATGAAGATGGCACGTACATTAGCACACGAAAAATTAAAAATCATCCTGAATTCCTGTTTTATTACCCTAAAATACTAAAAATGAGCAAACAGTCATGGGAAATAATTATTATTGTTCATTAGGTCATTTTTGATGGACCCACAAAATTTTAGGTTATTCAGAACCCGTCGCCCAAATTCATGAAGATAACGTTGACATTAACACGCGAAAAATTGAAAAATCGTCCTGAATTCCTATTTTATGGCCCCGAAATGCCAAAAAACGAGGGGCAGTCATAGAGAAGCAATGACTATTGTTCATTAGGTCGTTTTTATGGGTACATAAAATTTAGGCGATTCGGAGCGTGTTACTCGAATATATGAAGATGGCATGGATAACAACACACGAAAAACTTAAAAATCGTCCCAAATTCCTGTTTTATGACCCTTAAATGCCAAAAAACGAGGGAATGGAGAAGCAATGACTATTGTTCATTAGATCATTTTTGATAGGCTCAAAAAATTTTAGGATATTAGGAGCCCGTCGCCCGAATTCATGAAAATGGCAGAGAAAAGATGAAAGATAGAGTTGGTCCCACTAGGCGTGCCAGAATTTGTAATAACTAAGTTCGTTTTTGAAAAATAATAATCAAGACAAGAAATATAATGACAAATATGATATTCAATTTCAAGTGATGGGATTACAATCTTTAGAATATCTCAAATCTAAGGAGATCTAATTGTCTGATTATTCTCCTCTCGAATGATGGTTGAAGGACTCGAGAGCTTGATCTTGAACTTGATGGATTTCGAACTTGTGGTGCGTTTGTGAACAATCTGAAGATCGTCATGAACCAAGATTTGATGTTGAGTTATCACGAACGGGAGACTTGAAGATGCTTTCCTGCAATTTGAGTTCGCCTATGGGATTTGACCGCATATGAAGATTGCAGATATAGAGGGATACTTTGATGCCGTTCTTCGTAGCTTCTCTAACCTTCCTTCCGCTTTCTTGATATATTTCTGGTATTGTGATGTTTTCCTCCTGCCAATAAGAAATGTAACCTATTTATATAGGCGTGGGTTGGAGTAGCCTCCAAGAAAAGACTCACAGGCCATTGGGTTTAGGGTTCCTTGGGGTTCATTTTGGGTCGATTTATTTGATACAAGACCAATTTGGAAGGCTAGATCACTAATATATTGGACTTTTATTCATTCAAGAATAATTAACTGGATTAGCAGTCCATATTAATTATAAACTTATAATAAGCTTAATCTTATTTTATTACACTTATTAGCCATCCGGTAATTTTACTTCAGGTTTATAGACACCTCCCTAATATGTCAGTTTTCTCCTTTTTCTTCCCTAAGATTTCTTTTTTGTTTTGTAAAAAAAAAGGTTTAGACATAACCATTTATCTCCCTCTCTCTCAATCATCTTCTCCATTCTTTCCATTTTTTGTTCTTATGCCATATCTCATCACAAGACAAGAAAAAGACCAATTTTCTCCATCTTATTCAAACTAAAACTATAGAAGCCGATCCCATCATTCAGTAGTGATTCAAATCGACAATCAAAATCTTTTGTATAATTTGAGCATAATGTAATTTGATCTTTATTCGATAGAGAAAGTTTTTTACAGCTTGCTCATGAACACGAAAAGAAGGAGACGGAGGGCTGGTGCATAATCACTGTATAATATGTCACGACCCAAACTGGAGGATCATGACAAGCACCCGGTCCATCCTTGCCGAGCACCAACATACATTTTATTTAACCTTCTTTATTATCTTTAAGGGCCTACGAGATCAATATAAATGGTAGATATGGATCATGAACAATCAACAATGAAAGATAATGGCATGAACATACATCACATGAGATGACAAGACTGCTAAGAAACTACATATAAGGTACGAGCTACAACGCTGCCATAAAAGATTATACAACAAAATTAACCAAAAAGGCATACCAAACTATACATGAGTCGACACCTGTCTATGAGGCTATAAAGGAGCATAAGTGATGCACCATTGCTGGAACAGGTCCATACCCAGAATATCTATAACAAAAATGCATACCAAGACCACGACAAGTTCGAGGAAGGGATTGCCGATAACCGCTGAACTGGGAAATATACTGTGGTGGGGGAGCTGCATCTACCTGTCTATCAGGACATGCAGCACGACATGCAGCGTCAACAAATAAAAAGGACGTCAGTACGAATAAAGTACTGAGTAAGGCAGGAAAGCATAAGTAAGAACAATAATGTAAATAGGGATAGAGTATATACAACATCTAACATCTGGGTACCTTTGAGGGCTACTGACATGAAATGTGTGATACATACATAAACTTTTAAAACATACACCTCTGTGGGAAATATCATCATCTTATCGTACCCAGCCGTAATAGGCTCGGTAAAACGTACCCCGCCACGTGGAACTCGGTAAAACCCAACTGATTAGTGGTTGCACAATAGGTGTCTTACCCGGCCGACTATAGCGCGGCTAGGTAGAGTAAAATATATATATATATATATATATATATATATATATATATATATATATATATATNACCAACAACATTGATAACATAAGAATAATAGAAGCAACCTCAACATTAATTGTTCCATAAGAAGGGAAACAATGTAAGTACTGCTAGCTTCTAAGAGTAGAGTATCTTTGGAAGATCGTTCATTTCATTATGTACAATCGGAGTCGTGCAAAATAAGTAAAGGGATAGCCTCACATACCTTGTATATATACTGCCCAACCTCACGCTATGCAAATGTCACGACTCCTTAATCTACAATAAGAGAAACGACACTATCGTTATGGTTTAAGTGTCGTAACTATTATGTATCGACCATAACATATTTTGAGATGAAATAGATAGCACATCCCCTATATATATGACTTCACACAAGTCAAAACAATCACCAAACAACCCAACACACTGCAGTTTCTTCATACACAAAATGACTACCGTAGTAGTGTCAAACGACCCGAAAATGTTACGATGAACGACCAGCGCCCCACCCTACATCTATATGGTGTTTATCCACACCCTTTCTCCTCCAAAACTCCATAAAACAGTAGTAAAATACGCATCCCAACATCAACACAAAACAGTCTACAAAACAGTCTGCTACAAGTGAATAACTCGAACACACGACTTTCGATCACCGTCCCGTGAGTTATTACAAGTACAAAATGAATTACCATGAATTAAAGCATAAAAAATGGATTAAAGAGAGCAGTAAACTTACCTTACTTGTTGGATAACTCATCTCTTATATTGGTTCTTTGAACTCTAGGTTTTACCCCCAATTAGAATTTGAAAGAGAGAGAAAATCAATTAGGGTTTGTGGATAACTTTTGGTAGGAAGTTTGTAGGGGTTTAGGTTTAGTTATTTGTGATATATAATGAGGGTTATATTGCAGGAGATGATCCTTTAAATGGGCTCTTTGTACGACCCGAAATTTCCTCTTTTTGGACTCTCATTTAACCAAGTAGGTGACACACCTACTTGTCACCTAGCCGCCTGTACAGTCTCGCAACAATACATACATCTCTCTAATCCGATGTCGTATTGATAAACGGTTTAATGCGTTGGAAAATAGACTCATAGATCTTCAATTTGGTGGGTAGTTCATCCCGTAATTCCAAGTAAATTGAGAGAAAATCTTAGTAACATTTTACCTAAAGTTTAAATAAAATTATGAACATAAGTTGCGACAACTTTTGTCGACTTTTGTTTCATAAATCGTTTTACTTCAAGACTTATGATACAGATATTATATGATTCAAATACATTAAAACATGACCTCTTGATAATATTAAGCACCCTAAGTTTACCCAAAAATACGGGTTGCAACATCCTCGATTCGTTTAACTTCTAATACTTGTTAATCACCCTTATACACTCTTGTATCATTTAAGACCAATATGATTAAATTCTTATCATCTCAAAGATAATCTCTTCTTAGATTTACGTCTACTAACTTATGGCATGAACCAACGTACGTGAGTATGAGTTGTAACACCCTCCCCCCTTTAGGAACATTCGTCCTCGAATGTAAGGGTTTATGGGAAGCCTAACTCATCGAGGATTCCTATGGAAATTTCCGGCCGAGTTTCCCCTATAAAATGGATACTAGCCAAACTTGCAATCAGTTAAACCCAACGTATAGTTTCACAAGGCTATACCAAGCATTATGGATATGTACATTATCTGTATATCACCATTTTATATTAAGGAAGAGTATTATCAAGATACTACTTACCTCATAGATCTATTTCATCTTCTTATGGGTCCTGCGTCCCCCCGACATCCTCGTTATCTTAAATCTGGAACAATTAAGGGTATTTAGACTTCATCTCCTCTTCTGCTTCCCATGTAATTTCTTCCCTGTTCTTGCCCCTCCACAATACTTTGACGGAAGCTACATCCTTTGTTCTAAGCTTGCGGACTTGTCGATCTAATATAGCCACTGACACTTCTTCATATGATAGATCCTCTGTAACTTGTACATCTTTGATAAGGACGACCCGAGAAGGGACTCTGATACATTTCCTCAACATAGATACATGGAATACCGGGTGGACAAATTCCAATTCGGATGGATATTCTAACTCATAAGCAACCTGTCCAATTCGTCGACGAATTTTGTATGGGCCGATATACCGCGGACTCAGCTTAACCTTCTTCCCAAAATACGTAACACCCTTCATCGGCGAGATCCTCAGGAAAATCCAATCACCAACCTCAAACTCCAGATCACGACGTCGGACATCAGAATAAGACTTTTGCCTACTTTGCGCCGTCCTCAGCCGCTCTTGTATCAGTTTCACCTTCTCAATGGCTTGGTGAATCAAATCTGGCCCATATAGTTTTGTTTCACTGACTTCGAACCATCCAAGTGGTGATCTACATCTCCTCCCGTATAGTGCCTCATACAAGGCCATTTTAATACTGGAATGGTAGCTATTATTGTAGGCAAATTCTATGAGTGGAAGATGGTCGTCCCAATTCCCCTTGAAATCCAGAACACATGCTCGTAGCATATCTTCAAGTGTCTGAATGGTACGTTTATCCTGTCCGTCAGTTTGTGGATGGAAATGCAGTGCTGAGATTCACTTGTGTGCCTAAACCTTTCTGAAAAGACCTCCAAAAGTTAGCCGCAAATTGTGCTCCTCGGTATGATATAATAGATACCGGCACACCATGAAGCCTAACAATCTACTTGATATACAACTTCACATAATCTTCAGCTGTGTAAGTTGTCTTAACTGGCAGAAAATGGGTACATTTTGTAAGTCGATCAACTATCACCCATATGGAGTCAAACTTATGATAAGAGTGAGGTTATCCAATAATGAAGTCTATATTAATCACCTCCCATTTCCAGGTCGGAATCTCTATATTCTGAAGCAATCCACTGGGTTTCTGATGTTCGATTTTTACTTGTTGACAATTAGGACACTGGGCTATAAATTCTGCAATAGACTTTTTCATATTATCCCACCAATACTGCTCCTTAACATCATGATACATCTTTGTCGAGCCGGGATGGATGGAATATCAGGATTGATGAATCTCAATCATAATCTTCTCTCTCAACCCTGCCACATCAGGCACACATAACCCACCATGGTATCTCAGTGCCCCATCTGCTCCGATCTCAAAAACCATAATTTTACACTGTTGAATGCTCTCTCTCAATCGTACTAAGGTAGAATCTTCATATTTCCGTGCTTTTACCTCGGCTACCCAAGATGATTATGATGTATTCTGTACAGTAATCCCTCCGTCATGAGAGTCTAACAATCTAATTCTCATATTGTCTAGCTGATGAAGCTCTTTAGTAAACCCTTGTCTACCTGCCTCAATGTGTACTAAGCTTCCCATTGACTTACGACTGAGAGTGTCTGCCACA
>MDKI01219353.1:0-33023 GCA_005239505.1 Nicotiana paniculata
TGCTTTATTCTCTTCCTCACCTTATAAATAAATCATGCACGACATCACCCTTCGTGCTTTTCAATCTTCCTTACAATATAATTAAGTCATGCATGGCATCACCCTTCGTACTTTACACTCTTCCTCACAATCTCATCAAATCATCAACAACATAAAAGGGGATTTCACGAGAAAATAGTATTTCATCATAATTTCTATTCCCATTTAATATTTCAATCTCAACTTAATGTTCTCAAAGGAATTTCACAATAAATCAGTATTTCATCGTGGTTACTATTATTATTTATCATTTCAATCTCAACTCAATGTTCTCAACATTTCACTAACAACAATAATCACAGATGATGGGCTTTAAGACAACCAGATTAACAAGAAATAGCATTTTCTCGCATAGTATGACCTGACCACAACGTATAGGTACTCGTCACCTCACCTATGCATTGGATTTAACAAACAAACAGGTAACAAGTAGTCATACAATACCTATTCCCTCAAGCTAATGTTAGACACAACACTTACCTTAATTTCGCAGGCCACTCACTACTCAATTATCTCTTTTCCTTTCGAATTCACCTCCAATACACTCGAATATAATCTTAATTAGTTTAACATCATTAATTAATGTTGAAGGAACCAACTTTAATGAAAAATTATGATTTTCCTAAGTTTTCTAAAAAAAAGTTAAAACCCGACCCCAGGACCCGCTTGGTCCAAACTCGGGGTTCGGACCAAGTTCCGTTTACCCATTCACCCCCGAGCCCGAATATGCATTTAGTTTCAAAATCCGACCTCAACTCGAGGTCAAAATCTAATTTTTACAAAATTCCCTAATTCTACCCAAACCCTACATTTTTACCATGAAAATTCTTGATTTTTTACTTAAAAGTGATGAAAAACATTAGGTAATTGAAAGAGTAGAGTTTAGAATTGATTACCTTCACTTTGGGGATGAACTTTGGTGAAGAAAATCGTCTCAAGGGCTTGGTAGTTAGAAAACTAGGAAGAAAAAGAGTTATGTCCAGTTTAACACTGTTTTAATATAGCTGGGCAGGCCTTCATCGCGTTCGTGTGGGCCTGCCCGCGTTCGCATAGAGTCAGGTCTGTTGGCCTTCGCATTCGCGGTCATTGGGCCGCTTTGCATAGAGGAAAGTCAGATTCCCCTCCCCCAGGCCCGTTACACTACGCGTTCGCGTGGACCAGATCGCGTTCGCGTAGGGTCTCCCCCTAGCCCATCGCGTTCGCGTCAGGGGTCTCACGTTCGCATAGAACAAAAAGGCCAAGCTCATTGTTTTTACTCTATGCGTTCGCGATAGATTCTATGCGAACGCGAAACACTAAATAACTGGACACAAAAACAGAAAACCAGCAGATGTTTCTAAGTTTAAAACACACCGTGGCCTATCCGAAACTCACCCGAGCCCTCGGGGCTCTAAACAAAACATGCACGTAAGTCTAAAAAATATCATGCGGACTTTCTTGTGCAATCAAATCATGAAAATAACATGTAAAACTATGAATTAAACCTCAAAACTCATCATTTTTTCTCAAGAACACTTAAAGTTCACTATTTCTGAACCGGACGTCCGAATCACGTCAAATAAACTTTGTTTCTCACCAAATTTCACAAATAGCGTTTAAATACTGTAACAAATCTGTACCGGGCTGCGGAACCAAAATATGGGCCGGATACCAATGGTTTCAAACGTTAATTCTTTTCTTTATTTCATTAATAATTCAGCAAAATAATTTCTTTCAAAAATTAATTTCTAAGGCTTGGGACCTCGAAATTCAATTCCGGGCATACGCCCAAGTCCCATATTTTACTCCGGACCTCCCGGGATCGTCGGAACACGGATCCGGGTCCATTTACTCAAAAGGTTAAAACCAAACTTTAAATTCTAAAAATTAGTATTTCTTATATTTTCACATAAAAGATTTCCGGTTTCACGTCCGGACTGCACACATAAATCGAGGTAATTAAAATTAGATATTTTTATGGATAATCAGCCTAGAATGGAGTCTTAATTCATAAAATAACCCTTGGGTCATCAGATAATATGCTTTAAATTTCTGTATGGATGTCTGATTATCCATTTAACTTCAGCATGTTTTTGTTTGATCATGATACTTTTTATCTGTTTCTGAACTAGCATGTTTAGTTTCTATCGCCCTAATCTACACTATGTGTTCTTCAGGCTGTTTCCTCTTAATTGCAACATGTTATTCTGATCCCACCTAGTAATAGTTAATCAACTAAGTCAATTTATGCAATGTAAAACCTTGTTTTGTTTATTGTATAAATACTGGAACTCATGTCTGAATTCAGTCTGCTAAATGTGGTTCTGTTTGTAGTCTTTAATCCTGTAATCTGTTTCTATTCACTTCTAAAATTCCAAACTGTTTTTCCTAAAACTATCTCCTACTTTTATATACTATTTTCAACTCCCACTCTTAGATATCTAGGGTCCTGCCCCGTAGTGTGAGCACTGCCTAGGAGTCCATGAGACTCCTCTGAACTCTGACACATTGGGGATGGTCTTCCAAACTTGTTTACAAAAAAATTATTTCTTTGAAAAGGTTCTGGTGTGAGCATTGCCCGGGGTCCCTGAGGCCCTTGGTAACTTTGACACACCAGAAGCCCAGTTATGTTATTATGAATTGTTGGTGTACTCCAGATTTGATTGAAGGCCCTGCTTCCAGGTAGACTTTAGGCCTGCCAAGGCTCCCTATAGTATAGTGATTTCCATGATGTAATTCATTTGTGTGTATATATATATATATATATTATTGGGTTCGGGTAGAAATCATGTCTATAGGATTGTTGTGATTATTTATATGCATTAGAGACCATGCCTATAGGACTTATCTCATTATTTGTAATCCTGAATTTCACATATGCATCCTAGAAATCTTGTTATAGGACGTTTATCAATTCTGCATCAACCAGAAGCCCAGTTATGTTATTATGAATTGTTGGTGTACTCCAGATTTGATTGAAGGCCCTGCTTCCAGGTAGACTTTAGGCCTGCCAAGGCTCCCTATAGTATAGTGATTTCCATGATGTAATTCATTTGTGTGTATATATATATATATATATTATTGGGTTCGGGTAGAAATCATGTCTATAGGATTGTTGTGATTATTTATATGCATTAGAGACCATGCCTATAGGACTTATCTCATTATTTGTAATCCTGAATTTCACATATGCATCCTAGAAATCCTGTTATAGGACGTTTATCAATTCTGCATCAAAATCCATGTTTATGCATATTCTCAAGTATCAATGTGCATTAGAAACCATGCATGTAGGATCTTCTTTGGGAATTATCAAACTTGTTTAACATTCTGTTAATATCTTCGCTCACTTAGATATCATGCCTATAGGAAACACATATAAAAAATCAGTCTTGACATTTATACATCATGCCTATAGGAAGTAAGTGCAAAAAATCAGTTTCTGTGTTTAGATATCATGTCTATAAGAAATAATGCTTTTAATCAGTTTCAGCACATAGAAAGCATGACTATAGGGTCTAAAAAAGATGAAATCTGCCTGTTAAAATGAATCACCGGTTTACAATTTAGATACTATGTCCATAGGATTCTACCCAGTTATCACTTAGGCAAGCCTGTAGGATAATTAAAATCTTGGGTTTAAAATTATGATTTTCTTTCTACTTGAAACGTGCCCAGATTCAGTAAGTGACAAAAAAAATCAGTAGGCAAAGTGATGGATACTCACAGCCTCGCTTTAATAAAATTGTTATATATTTTGTTTGTGCTCATTTAGATATCCTGCCTATAGGACCTCCACCCCCCCCCTAAATCGTTCAAAACTACTTGTTTGAATAAGCGTGCAACTGTTTGTTTATTTGTGGAGGTAAACATGAGCCCCCTTAACTTCTCCTTATGTGACAGTCTTACTTGATTTTTTGTTTGTCGCTTAGATTTTCCCCTTTTTAAGCAACACAGGAGAGCGTAGAACCACCTTAAAATAGAGGTCCTAAATACCTCCAGGGCCATAGGTAAGGGAACAGTAGTGCACGCATAGGATACACACCAGATGCTTTTAGAACGCTTAGATAATATTTGAAAAGGGGAGGGTAACTGGGTAGTATAGGATATGATAACCTGTGCGCTAATGCTACGCGTAAAACCTCTATTTGAGGAAGGTTACCGAGTATTGTATAGAAGTGATCCTATAGGCTAATAAACCTAGGACCCCTTTAATTTCTGTTTTAAAGTAATCTCTATTTTTTTTATACTATTTTATTTTCCTTTAAATATTAATTCGCTTAAATTGGGTTTGGCCGGGACCCCCCGTCGTGGACCTCGAGGGGTGTCTAAAACCTTCCCCTCAAGGTAATTTCGGGACCTTACCCAATCACTGGTGATGTAAACCGGTATATGAGTTATTTTCTTTAGGTGCCCTAACGCACCTTAATCTGTTAGGTGGCGACTCTTCAGATCCCATACCCCGTCCCAAAAGGAAGGAAGTTGTCCCAAAATGTCGAAACCCGGATTCCGCGAGGAAAAAAAAGGGGGGCGCGATAGCACGGCGACTCTGCTGGAGATAAATAGGCTCTTACCACGACAAACTTGCTTTTGTGAATTAATATTTAAGCATGGTTTATTCTGTTAATACGTGTGCACCCTTTCCCTTTCCCCTTTATGTGAATTTTCAAGCATTTATGATTTCTTTTACTATAAAACTAAGTTGTTTCCTTGTTTTTCTTTCTTAAATGTCTTTCAATGATTAAATACCGCATTTATCATTTTTAACGTGCAAATACGTGACAACATGCTATTTACTGTTGCATAAGTCATGCTCAACATCATATTCCCCTCGTGCGTAATCAATCCTATAGCAACGGTTGATGAGTGTTTGTGCCCTTCCTATATATCACCCTTTAAATTCAAAAAGGCTTATTTGCGGTAAAACTAGTCGATCAGCGGTGCAGTCGACGGTTCTGTGCCTTTCCCCTCAAGTTGTCCGCTTGAGGGTACCAATTTAGATCTCTATAGAAACCTTACACTGATTTATTGTACATGCATCATTGTCAAAACCTAGCCGGGGATAATATGTTGTCCACATAATAACCCTTTAAGACAAACCATGTCCAAAAGTACACCGGGGGTTCCATAATCCCAACGAACGCAACCACGATTTATGCATTAATTTGGAGAAATAAGTGCCAATATGCTAATCACTGATGTATAAGTAGTCGAATCTGGAGGGGGAAAGGGTCTAACCTTATTTGTTTTGGAGAAATGAGGCACGAAGTCCCCAGGTTCGGCATGGTCCAACGAATACCACCATTGTTGCTGGATTGGTGGAAGGACCTTTCGCCAAGTGATAAGGACCATGTTGAAAGGTTCATCGGAAACTTACCCTCTTTACTGGATATCCAACCAAACAATATGTTGATCGAAGAGGCCACTATGTTCTGGGACGGAGAAAGGTCCGTGTTTCGTTTTGGCAACATAGAAATGACTCCTCTCTTGGAGGAGAGATGGATTCGCTGGATTACCTTGGGACAGTCCGAGTTTATTGGTGCCGGAAAACTGTGCCGCTAGGGAGTTCCTGAAAATGATGGGTTTGAAAAAGAACGATGATTTGGAGTGCCTGAGGAGTCCTGCATACCCTTTGACTACCTCTATGAACGATATGGTCATAGAAAATCCTATTGTATCTTCCATGATGAATTATCTATCACTTCCTTGGGTCATATTCACCGCAGGGTTTTTGTGTTTGTTGTTTGCTTCCTGGGTATGATAGTATTTCCAAGAAAAGGAGACATGATTCACACTAGACTGACTATGGTAGCCAAAACCTTAATGGAGGGGATCGAGGGGAAAACATATACCACTGTCCCTATGATCATAGATGACATCTACCGAGCCTTGGACCGCTGCCAGAAAGGGTTCAAACACTTTGAGGGTTGTAATCTGCTACTACAGGTTTGGTTATTGGAGCATCTCCAAAGGGGTCAATATCGTCAAGATTTTCCATGAAGGGCGTGGAATGATCATATAGCCTTCCATAATCCTAAGAGAATGACTTACATCCCAGACAGGTTTGCTCAACCGGAAAATGCTACAGAATGGGAACAATTTCTTGACAATTTGACTGAGGACCAGGTTCAATGGATGTTTGAATGGTTCCTTACCAGTGAGTTCATCATCAGATCTAGGGATGCTCCGCACCTGGTGTTGATCGGTTAAGGGAATTATACCCTTATGTTCCCATCATGGTTATGAGACAGGCATACAGGAATCAAGTCATACCGCGAGTTTCTAAAAATGAGTCATTACAGGGCAGATTTTCAGGATGACGACATCCCGTACAAGTGTGAAGCTCAACGTATGTGGAACCTAAATATTATTGTAGAAAGGGACATCATCGAGCCAGACAGGTACCACGTAGGGCATGTACTCTTTTACCTATCATGGTTTGAAGACAGCATAGCAGGGGTAGTTAAGCCCGGAGTTGGTTAGGGGTTTCAGATTCCATCATCACTGACAATGACACCAATCTCAACAGCGATGTGAGACTTTCAAAATCAAGCACAAGAATTCCACGGTATACAGGCCTCAAATGGATGGAGTCGTGGAAGCTGCCAACAAAAACAACAAGAAGATACTGAGGAAAATGGTAGAAAATCACAAACAATGGCATGAGAAGCTACCATTTGCCTTACTAAGATACTGTACCATAGTCCGCACATCAACCGGGGCAACTCCCTATCTGCTGGTTTATGAAACTGAGGCTGTCATTCCCGCCGAAGTGTAAATTCCTTCCTTGAGAATCATACAAGAAGCCGAGCTTAGCGACGCAAAATGGATAAGGATCCGCTATGAGCAGCTAGCCCTCATAGACGGAAAAAGGATGAATGTAGTGTGCCACGACCAACTTTATCAGAGTAGAATGTCCAGATCTTTCAACAAAAGGTCAAGCCAAAACAGCTCACACCGAGAAAGCTGGTGTTAAAGAAGATCTTTCTGCATCAAGATGAAGCCAAAGGGAAATTCTCTCCCAACTGGCAAGGTCCTTACATGGTCCACAGAGTACTGACAGAAGGAGCCCTCATACTCGCAGAAATGGACGGAGAAATATGGACAAAGCCTATTAATTCAGATGCAATCAAATGGTACTATGTGTAAACTATTTGTGTTTCTTCATATAATGTAAATTGAACTCGCTCGACCTAATTCCCGTTTAAGAGGGATACGTAGTAAGCCTTGTGGGTTCGGTCACAATTCAATAAAATTTCCATTTTCCCCATCATCAGAAACTGGGGCAGAATTTTGAGGGCAAGTCCAGCCAATCGCAGCATATAGAGCAGCCAGAAATGTTGTCTAGTCAACTGGGGCAGAATTTTGAGAAGGACCCTCAAAATTCTATGGCAGAATAAGTCGTGATGTCTCTGATCGAGGTCACTGGTTCATCTAACCAATTTTCTAAACTATATTTTACTATGTCTTTGAAAACTATGCATGCTTGCTTTTGAAATAAACTCTGCTTTAGCAAATGCTGCCCCAATAATTTGAACATGATCTTCAGACAAGAGCGGAGCAAATCAAGCAAGAAGATGAAGACAGGAACCAACCTTCTCCCTGCAAAATTCACAATTTTTCTTTGAATGCAGGACAAGGAATATGCACACCTTGGAATCACAACCTTCATAACAACAAATATACCGAACTCATTCCAGCTAAGAAATAGTCTGATATCACCTATTATTTATTCATTTCATGAGACTAACCTCTGTCTCAATCCTGCATGAGGCTAAGCATTGCCTTCGTATTTGCATAAGGCTAATCTTTGCCTTCTATTTGCACGAGACTAAGCATTGTCTCAAAATCTACATAAGGCTAAGCATTTCCTCCACCTTTCATAAGGCTAAGCTCTACCTTTTCCTTGCATGGGACTAAGCCATGTCCTGAACTTTGCATGAGGTCAAGCCCTTCCTCCCTATTTGCATGAGGCTAAGCATTGCCTCCACATGCATAAGGCTAAGCTCTGCCTTCTCTTTGCATGAGGCTAAGCCATGCCTCCCTATTTGTATAAGGCTAAGCTTTGCCTTCTATTTTCATGAGACTAAGCATTGTCTCAAAATCTGCATAAGGCTAAGAATTGCCTCCGCCTTGCATAAGCTAAGCGATGACTTCTCCTTGCATGTGACTAAGCCCTGTCCCGAACTTTGCATGAGGCCAAACCCTGCCTCCCTATTTGCATGAGGCTAAGCATTTCCTCCACCTTGCATAATGCTAAGCTTTGCCTTCTGTTTGCATGAGGCTAAGACATGCCTCCCTATTTGCATAAGACTAAACATTGCCTTCACTTGCATGAGGCTAAGCACTGCCTTCTCCTTGTATGGGACTATGCCATGTCCCGAACCTTTCATAAGGCTAAGCTCTGCCTTCTATTTTCATGAGACTAAGCTCCGTCTCAATATTTGCATAAGGCTAACCCCTGGCTCCCTATATGTATAAGGCTAAGAATTACCTTCTCTTTGCATGGGATTAAGCATTGTCCCGAATCCCGTACGAGACTAAGAATTGTCTCTCTTGCATTATGCTCTCAACTTCATACAAGACTAAGCCTTGTCTTGTTGCTTCTAGCATCATGTCTTTGCACCTCATGGGCTGAAATATCACCAGCTTGTCCGAAGGCGTCATAGTCTGAAGGCACCATCCTAGCCGGAAGACACCATGCCATGGCCTGAGGATCTCTCAAACTTGCAAATCATTATTCAAAGGCATCATGGTTTGGAGGCACTATTCTCATGGCCCGAGAACATCATTTCATGGCCTGCGAATCCCTTACCGCACAATTCATGGCCCGGGACACCATGGTCTAAGGACGTCATCCTCAACCATCCAAGACAATTTTCATGGTCTGAAGGTAATGTTTAAATTCACGCAAATTTATATCTATATGCTTGTAGTACATCTTCTGATTTGCAGGTGACCTGGTGAGTAACCATTATTCCAACAGAAGCAATCCCGCTCCAATTCCTTCATACTATTTCAAACCTGACCGCTCACCATAACCATTTCACCTATTCAAAACCTTATATCTGTCCTAGTGATAACTTCATTGGTATATTTCTCCAGTGGATCCAGAACTACACACGACCTGATTCCTGTAAAACCAGGGATATGTAGGCAACTCGAAAACCAGAGTTGTGATGACCCGACTGGTTATTTCGGGAATTTAAGCTCGGTTTGGTGGCGTAAAGTCATAAACAGCTTCACTTTGTGTATATCGACCTGCATGCGTGGTTAGATTCAATTACCGGGTAATTCAGAGTCGAATTGGGAGAAATTTTTTAGTTTTGGAAGCTTAAGTGATGAAAGTTGACCGGAGGTTTGACTTTTGTGTAAATAACCTCGGAATGAGTTTTGGTTAATGTCAACGACTTCGTGTGATGATTTTTAACTTAGGCGCGCGTCCGGAATTGGTTTTGGAGGTCCGTAGAGTGATTTGAGGTAATTTGGCGAAAGTTAGAATTTCGGTGATTTCGGCCGATAGGTGAAATTTTGATATCGGGCTCGGAATGGAATTCGGGAAGTTGGAATAGGTTCGTAGTGTCATTTGTGACGTATATGCAAAATTTCAGGTCATTTGGACGTGGTTTGGCAAGTTTCGGCATCGTTGGCGTATTTTGAAAGTTTAGAAGTTCTTAGGCTTGAATCCGAGGTTGATTCGGTGTTTTGGTGTTTTTTTGGATTTTTTGAAGGTTCGAATAAGTTCGGGTAGTGACATATGACTTGTGGGAATTGTTGGTTGAGGTCCCGAGGAGCTCGGGTGAGTTTCGAATAGGTATGGGCGGTGTTGCGCTCGTTTTTGTTGTTTCGACATCGTTTCTTCAAAAATAATTGGTACCAAATTAAGCAAATGAGCTTTAATTTCTGTTTTGATTGAATCATTAGATCCGTATTGTAATTAGGTAGCTATAGCAAAAAGAATCGTCGAATTTGGACACTGTATGAGGAAGTTATGCTCATTTTAGTGTCGGAGAAGAGAGTTGGTGCTGGTATTTCGCAGGTGCGAAGTTGGGTCCGCACCCGCAGAGCCGCAGGTGCACAAAATGGCCTGCAAGTGCGGAATCGACAGCTGGAAATGCACAGGTGCGCGTATTTTGGTCGCACCTGCGGAAATCCCTGAGTAGAGAAAAATCTAACCGCGTCATTTTAGTATTTTGAGCATATCTTGAGTTCTAGAGCTCCGATTGAGGTGATTTTTGCGGCGTTCTTCTCGTATTTTCGTCGGGGTCAGTATCTAAGTATTTTTTTTCATTTTAATACGATTAAAAAAGTTTAGTTTTTGAATTAATCCATGTTTTGATTGGAGAATTGGGGGTTTTATCCAAAACTTTTCTAAAAAAGAATAATTGGGTTTGAACATCGATTTGAAATTGGAATTTGATGAAATTAGTATGGTTGGAATCATAATTGAATGGGTGTTCAAAATTTATAAATTTTGTTGGGTTTTGAGGTGCGGGCCCGGGGGTCGACTTTTGGGTCGATTTTTATATTTTTGTAAAGACTGAACCTTTATTATCCGGAATAGTCTCTTACAAGTTTTATGTGTATTTTGAAGTTTTTTTAGAGTGATTTTGAGTCGTCTGGAAGTCTTTTCACCTGAGAAGTTCATTTTAGATTACTGGGTAGTCGTCGTCGAGGTAAGTATCTTGCCTAACCTTGTGTGGGGGAACTACCCCTTAGGATTGAGTCTTTTATGTTGATTGTAGTCCGCATACGCGAGGTGAAGAGTGTGTACTCGAACTTATTTGCAAATAGATTGACCGTTAGGGAGTTTTGGGCTTCTGTTCCCCTTATATCAATTGAACTTGTTATATCTAAATTCCTGATTCCTAATCTCAACTCCTCCTGTTCAAGTTAGAAGTACTTGCATAGCATTCCTTGTTTCTTATATGATATTAATTGACTTAAATGAAGACTTTGTTTTTCCTACTGTTATGCTATGTCTTCCTTCATATGCTGCCTAATTACTGAGCATTGTTCAAACTGAGTTTATTCGGTGAAGCTAATTGTCTAAGTGAGATTGGTTATAACTGATTTCCCTTGCCGGGATGATTTGGTTTCTTGGTTGCGAACTCGAATGTATAGGATCGTTGCTATATTTGTATTGATTTCCCCTCGTTATGATGTTCTCTCTCTGTGTTTGGCATTCCTCTCAGTGGCTACTTCTTATGAGCGAGTTGTTACCATTTTTGTGACTTAAGTCTTTGTATTGATTTGCTCATCGCACTTTGTCTTCGGCCTTGTTTCCTTTCGCGCCGGTTGTGGCAATATATGTTGTCTCTATCGCATTCTGGTTGTTTTTCTCAGTTGCTGCATTACATATTTAAAATTGGGACTATGGACAGAGATTCAGGAGCTTTCGCCCTGTACTGCATCACATATTTAAATTGGGACTACGGACAGAGATCCGGGAGCTTTCCCCCTGTACTGAATCGCATATTTAAATTGGGACTACTGACAGAGATCCGGGAGCTTCCCCCCTGTACTGCATCGCATATTTAAATTGGGACTACGGACAGAGATCCGGGAGCTTTCCCCCTGTACTGAATCGCATATTTAAATTGGGACTACTGACAGAGATCCGGGAGCTTCCCCCCTGTACTGCATCGCATATTTAAATTGGGACTACGGACAGAGATCCGGGAGCTTTCCCCCTGTACTGAATCGCATATTTAAATTGGGACTACTGACAGAGATCCGGGAGCTTCCCCCCTGTACTGCATCGCATATTTAAATTGGGACTACGGACAGAGATCCGGGAGCTTTCCCCATGTACTGCATCATATATTTAAATTGGGACTACGGGCAGAGATCCGGGAGCTTTCCCCCTGTACTGCATTGCATGAAAAATTCTGAGTGGCGGACTGAGTTCCTGTAGTTTATGATTGAGGAGATTTGAATCGAAAGGTATAAATATATATATTGAAAAGTATAGTTGAAAATCAATTATCTCCAAGAAAAGTTATGTCTAAAGGACTTCTTTTCGAAAGTATATTTGAAAGAACATTTGTCTTGCAGAATGACGATATTTCAAAGAGCAGTACTTGGGAAAATATATTTTGAACATCACGTGTTTTGATGATATTTGAAAGAGCAGTAGTTGGGAAAATATATTTTGAACATCACGTGTTTTGATGATATTTGAAAGAGCAATACTTGGAAAAATATATTTTAAACATCACGTGTTTTTAGGATATTTGAAAGAACAGTACTTGAGAAAATATATTTTGAACATCACGTATATTGATGATACTTGAAAGAGCAGTATTTGGGAAAGTGTATTTGAACACCCCGTATTTGAAGAGACTATGTTATAAAGATTTCTCTTTATAAAAAAATATAAATATACATTCAGAGAAAGTATGTTTCAAAGAAGAAATTCCTCTATTCCGAAATGATTATATCTTTAAAGTTTTCAAAATGAACTCACGATTTAAAGGTTTTCACTCGAAGGTTTGACCAGTTTTATTGAGTTATTGGCTAAGGACTGACGTGAATAAATTGATGCAATGTTGAGTTGCTAGTGTTTTTATTGGGTTGAATTTCCCGCCATTTGGATTGCATTCTTTCCATTCTCTTTGCGTATTTCTATTATGTTGTCCGTTGATCGTGATTATTGAATTTCCTTCCGTACTATTCAATCGTATCGTTAATTACTTTGAGGAATCGTTAGATAAATATTTTATTTCGGTCGTTTATACATCTATGCCTTTTTTACTTATTAGACCGGTGGTGTCTTGACTAGTCCTCGTCACTACTTCACCGAGGTTAGTCTTGATACTTACTGGGCACCGTTGTGGTGTGCTCATACTATACTTCTGCACATTTTTGTGTGCAGCTTCAGGTTATGGTTGTTGGTAGCTACGCAGATCGTTGCTGAGGAGACTCAAGGTAACCTACTGCTGCGTTCGCACGCTTCGGAGTCACCTTCTTGTTTTATGTCTATTCAACTGTACTTACTTATTCCTAGACAGTTGTACTTAGATTTTATAGAAAGATTTTGTAGAGCTTATGAATTGTATTTACCGGGTTTTTAGGAAGTTTTAAACTCTGTCAAGAATTCTATTTCGAAATTTTAAAAAAACAAATTAAAAAATCTACATTATTGTTGTTGTTCAGTAGAAATGTTAGGCTTACCTAATCCCTAAGACTAGGTGCCATCACGATACCCAACACAGGGAAATTTGGGTCGTGACAAGTTGGTATTAGAGCTCTAGGTTCATAGGTTCTACAAGTCATAAGCGGATTTGGTAGAGTCTTGCGGATCGGTACGGAGACGTCTGTACTTATCTTCGAGAGGCTACGGAACTATGAGGACAATTTCACTTCCTTCATTCCTATCGTGCGAGTTCATTGATCTTAAAGTTTGAAATTATCATTCCATTCTCTCACCGATGGTGAGGACACGAGCGGAGGTTCCGGATGATGTTACCCCGAAGCAAATGTCACAAGGGCCAGAGACAGAGGCCAACAAGGAGCACATGCCGCAGTTAAGATGCCTACCAGAGCAGCCGTTAAGGAGTCGCCAATAGTCCTAGTTAGGGGGCAGGTACTGGGGGTGCCTGTTTCTATCCTGGACTTCATAAGATCAGAGCGCAGTTTGAGTACAATTGGTACATCGACTCAGTCCGGGTTGATTCTAGTGCACCAGTTGCTTCACAGATCAGTTGTCATGGCAGTACGACATTTGGTTTCAGTTCAGCCCGTGGTTGGGACAGCAATATCGGAGGTAGAGCACCTTGGGATTTAGAGGTACTGGAAGTACCACCCTTCTATCTTTTAGTGGATTGGCGGCAGGTGATGCCCAGGGTTTTATGGAGGAGTGTCACCATATTCTTCGTACTTCGGGTATTGTGGAGACGAGCGAGATTGCTTTTGTCACGTCTCAGATCCATAGTAGTGGATTGATCAGCGGTGGCGGCATATGAGTTGGGGTAGCCTGGCCGAGTTAGCCTTACTATCATGGATTCAATTTTTGGAGATGTTTTGAGGGAGGTCGCACCTCAGTTCTGCCGGATGTACAGCGCACGGATTTTGAGTAGATGCGTCAGAGCGCTATGTCACCATTGGAGTATGCCGTCAGATTCAGTGAGGTGGCCAGATATACACCTCACTTGGTTGATTCAGTTAGAGGGCGAGTCCGTAGATTCATTGAGGGACTAAGTCACGGTAGAGAATCTTGGGTCAACCAGTTCAGTTGCATTACCAGCTTCGCATGGGAGCGTTTCAGATACTCATGGGTCTCCGAGGATCCGTATCGTATGTCTTCCATAGCCACATTGGCAGAGAGATTGTTTTCAGTGTGGAGATGTTAGCCACAGGGTAAGAAATTATTCCAGGATTTAGGTGGGAGAGTTATAGCAGGGTGTTCCGGTGGATAGAAGGCGCCTAAGAGGGGGAGACCCGACCCATTGATGTGTTTCATATAGTAGTCTAGAGGCCGTCGTGTCAGATATCATCACCCAGGTATGGCTTGATGTGCTAAAGTGGGGTACCATTGTATTTCACTATAGTCCTGTTGATCAGGACAAGTTCCCATTATTTGTTGTCTCATTTATGAGTGAGTTTCATGTATTGCACTCTATTTTTGTGCTTGATCCTGTTGGGAGATTCTATGAGTAGTAGCCGTGTCTATAATTGTTTTATTCATCCTTGCTAGTGGTGAAACTGGAAGTGAGTTCATGTCGTCCTTCGTGGTAATCTTTATGTGATTCTCCTGAGTATTTTGTTTTCGAGATGTGATTTGATACTCCATTGAGATGTGAGTAAGTGAGCCTATGATTTTGTTAGCCGAGATGAATTAGCGGGAGATTTCGATTGGTATGATATATATTCGACATGTGCCGTAGAGTTGAGGGCGAGACCCTCGTGATTCTTGTGATTTTATATGTTTGGATCGGGCTGAGCACCGCGGTGGGATTTTTATCATGATGGCATCCTTGTGATTTTGTTCATATGCTTTGCTTCTCTCTGTTATATTGCTTTTGGTAAGTCGGTATCGATAGAGAGTTATGCATATGGGCTTGTTTGATAGTACCTTTATATATGCTTTTATCTTTCCTACTCAACCAATTCGTTATGTGTTTCTTTAGTCCAGTTTGCGGGATGTGTGCCCGGTGGTGTTAGTTGTGGCTTGGTAATTCGGGTGTTTAATAATGAAAGCTTCGTGTTTATTGCATCATTATCAGTATTATTGGGTTTGGAACAGATTCCGTTCAGATGTGGGGCTAATTGCCAATGTTGAGTTGATTTCGGGCAGCTATTGTGATCAAAAGTGTTATTTGAGCCAATGTGTGATGTGCTATGTGGTATGTTCGTACCTTATGGGGGTGGTCCTAAGTCGATGCAGTTGTTTGACGCTAATGTCAGATATGGATTAGGATTGGGTCCTTTGTAAATGAGTAGAAAATGAGAAAGTAGAGGTCTGAGGCTTATCGGTGGTAATAGGAAGGCTAAATTGTAGTTGTGATGGTGTCATCAGGCTTATGTAGCTTGGGGTGACGTGGGGTCACCTGCAGGTGTGTGTTGGAAGTGTGAAATCAGTGAGTGCAAGAGTTCAAGGTGAATCTTGGCACGTTCGGGGACGAACGTTTGTTTAAGAGGGGGAGAATGTGACGACCCGACCGGTTGTTTTGGGAATTTAAGCTCCGTTTGGTGGTGTAAAGTCATAAACAGCTTCACGTTGTGTATATCGATCTGCATGTGTGGTTAGATTCAGTTACCAGGTAATTCGGAGTCGAATTGGGAGAAAAATTTTAGTTTTGGAAGCTTAAGTGATGAAAGTTGACCGGAGGTTTGAGTTTTGTGTAAATGGCATCGGAATAAGTTTTGGTTAATTTCAACGGCTTCGTGTGATGATTTTGGACTTAGGTGCGCGTCCGGAATTGATTTTGGAGGTCCGTAGAGTGATTTGAAGTAATTTGGCGAAAGTTAGAATTTTGGCGATTTCGGCCGATAGGTGAAATTTTGATATCAGGCTCGGAATGGAATTCCGGAAGTTGGAATAGGTTCGTAGTGTCATTTGTGACGTATGTGCAAAATTTCAGGTCATTCGGACGTGGTTTGGCAAGTTTCGGCATTGTTGGCGTATTTTGGAAGTTTAGAAGTTCTTAGGCTTGAATCCGAGGTTGATTCGGTGTTTTGATGTTGTTTTGGGTTTTCCGAAGGTTAGGCTAAGTTCGGTTAGTGATATATGACTTGTGGGAATTGTGGGTTGAGGTCCCGAGGAGCTCGGGTGAGTTTCAGATAGGTATGGGTGGTGTTGCGCTCGATTTTGTTGTTTCGACGTCATTTCTTCAAGCATAATTGGTACCAAATTAAGCAAATGAGCTCCAATTTCTGTTTTGATTGAAGCATTAGATCCGTATCCTAATTACGGAGCTATAGAAAAAAAGAATCGTCGAATTTGGAAATCGTATGAGGAAGTTATGCTCATTTTAGTGTCGGAGAAGAGAGCTGGTGCTGGTGTTTCGCAGGTGCGAAGTTGGGTCCGCACCCGCGGAGCTGCCAGTGCGCAAAATGGCCTGCAAGTGCGGAATCGACAGCTGGAAATGCGCAGGTGCGGGTATTTTGGTCGCACCTGCGAAAATCCCTAAGTATAGAAAAATCAGACCGCGTCATTTTAGTATTTTGAGCATATCTTGAGTTCTAGAGCTCCGATTGAGGAGATTGTTGCGGCGTTCTTCTTGTCTTTTCATTGGGGTCAGTATCTAAGTATTATTTTTTCATTTTAATATGATTACAGAAGTTTATGTTTTGAATTAATCCATGTTTTGATTGGAGAATTGGGGTTTTTATCCAAAACTTTTCTAAAAAAGAATAATTGGGTTTGAACATCGATATGACATCGGAATTTGATGAAATTAGTATGGTTGGACTCATAACTGAATGGGTGTTCGTAATTCATAAATTTTGTCGGGTTCCGAGGTGCGGGCCCGGGGGTCGACTTTTGGGTCGATTTTTATATTTTTGTAAAGACTGAAACTTTATTATCCGGAATAGTCTCTTACAAGTTTTATGTGTATTTTGAAATTTTTGTAGAGTGATTTTGAGTCGTCTGGAAGTCTTTTCACCTGAGAAGTTCATTTTAGATTACTGGGTAGTCGTCGTCGAGGTAAGTATCTTGCCTAACCTTGTGTGGGGGAACTACCCCTTAGGATTGAGTCTTTTATGTTGATTGTAGTCCGCATACGCGAGGTGAAGAGTGTGTACTCGAACTTATTTGCAAATAGATTGACCATTAGGGAGTTTTGGGCTTATGTTCCCCTTATATGAATTGAACTTGTTATATCTAAATTCCTGATTCCTAATCTCAACTCCTCCTGTTCAAGTTAGAAGTACTTGCATAGCATTCCTTGTTTCTTATATGATATTAATTGACTTAAATGAAGACTTTGTTTTTCCTACCGTTATGCTATGTCTTCCTTCATATGCTGCCTAATTACTGAGCATTGTTCAAACTGAGTTTATTCGGTGAAGCTAATTGTCTAAGTGAGATTGGTTATAGCTGATTTCCCTTGCCGGGATGATTTGGTTTCTTGGTTGCGAACTCGAATGTATAGGATCGTTGCTATATTTGTCTTGATTTCCCCTCGTTATGATGTTCTCTCTCTGTGTTTGGCATTCCTCTCAGTGGCTACTTCTTATGAGCGAGTTGTTACCATTTTTGTGACTTAAGTCTTTGTATTGATTTGCTCATCGCACTTTGTCTTCGGCCTTGTTTCCTTTCGCGCCGGTTGTGGCAATATATGTTGTCTCTATCGCATTCTGGTTGTTTTCCTCAGTTGCTGCATTGCATATTTAAATTGGGACTATGGACAGAGATCCGGGAGCTTTCCCCCTGTACTGCATCACATATTTAAATTGGTACTAAGGACAGAGATCTGGGAGCTTTCCTTTCCCTGTACTGCATTTCATGACAAATTCTGAGTGGCGGACTGAGTTCCTGTAGCTTATGATTGAGGAGATTTGAATAAAAAGGTATAAATATATATATATATTGAAAAGTATAGCTGAAAAGCAATTATCTCCAGGAAAAGTTATGTCTAAAGGACTTCTTTTCCAAAGTATATTTGAAAAAACATTTGTCTTGCAGAATGATGATATTTGAAAGAGCAGTAGTTGGGAAAATATATTTTGAACATCACGTGTTTTGATGATATTTGAAAGAGCAGTACTTGGGAAAATATATTTTGAACATCACGTATATTGATGATACTTGAAAGAGCAGTATTTGGGAAAGTGTATTTGAACACCCCGTATTTGAAGAGACTATGTTATAAAGATTTCTCTTTATAAAAATATATAAATATACATTCAGAGAAAGTATGTTTCAAAGAAGAAATTCCTCTATTCCGAAATGATTATATCTTTAAAGTTTTCAAAATGAACTCACGATTTAAAGGTTTTTACTCGAAGGTTTGACCAATTTTATTAAGTTATTGGCTAAGGCTTGACGTGAATAAATTGATGCAATGTTGAGTTGCTAGTGTTTTTATTGGGTTGAATTTCCCGCTATTTGGATTGCATTCTTTCCATTCTCTTTGCATATTTCCATTATGTTGTCCGTTGATCGTGATTATTGAATTTCCTTCCGTATTATTCGATCGTATCGTTAATTACTTTGAGAAATCATTAGATAAATATTTTGTTTCGGTCATTTATACATCTATGCCTTTTTTATTTATTAGACCGTGGTGTCTTGACTAGTCTTCGTCACTACTTCACCGAGGTTAGTCTTGGTACTTACTGGGCACCGCTGTGGTGTGCTCATACTACACTTCACATTTTTGTGTGCAGCTTCAGGTTATGGTTGTTGGTAGCTGCGCAGATCGTTGTTGAGGATACTCAAGGTAACCTTCTGCTGCGTTCGCAGGCTTCAGAGTCACCTTCCTGTTTTATTTCTATGCAACTGTACTTACTTATTCCTAGACAGTTATACTTAGAATTGATAGAAAGATTTCGTAGAGCTTATGACTCTTATTTACCGGGTTTTGGGAAGTTGTAAACTCTGTCAAGAATTCTATTTCGAAATTTAAAAAAAAAAAATTCTACATTATTGTTGTTGTTCAGTGGAAATGTTAGGCTTACCTAGTCCCTAAGACTAGTTGCCATCACGATACCCAACGGAGGGAAATTTGGGTCGTGACAAGAGTGCGGCCTATGTCTCTCGAATCACCTTACTCGATCAAAATTGGCCATCATATCTTCACCCAACAACTCTTTCATCCTTCCCGGGTAAAGAGGGACAGCTAAGCATCAAAATGCATATATACTTTCAAAATAATGCATGAGCATCAATTAGTATTTTTCTATAATTTATTGTAATTTTAAAGGATTTTAAAGTAATTTATCCCATCATTTTATTATCTATATAATTATTAGTTGCATCACAAATGATTTTATAATAATTTTATTGCTTAATTTCATCATTTATATATTAAGCTTTAATTATTTTATGCATAATTATATTTACATTTGTAGGTTATAATTGCGATAACTTTGCAATAACAACCCATGCGCGCATAATTACTTGATTTTACACGAAAATGACCTTTTATATTTTTATAATATTAAGTAATTATTTTGAATCATTTTCATACACGAATAGCATTTTTCATCATTTATTTACTATTTTTTACAAATTATTTATCAAATTAATTGGGTATTTAACAAGTAGCCTTTTTAATCTAATTTTCGGACCCAACCCATCACCCTAACCTTAACCCATAACCCAACCCAATTACCAATTCTTTACAACCACCCAACCCCCAGATCGAATCCTGGCCGTTGATCTCAGAGATCAATGGTCCAGGATATTATTTCCATTTTTATTAACCAAACGACCCTAAACCTAATCATTTCTAAAAACAGTCGCCCCTAAATCCCTTCCTCCTCTCTTCTCTCTCAAACATCTCCCTAACCCTAGCCCGCCGTCACCTGAACCCCTTCGATTCATGGTTTTTCTCTTCGATTCTAGGCCTTATTTGGTTTCCTATCTCTACTAGTGTTATGATTTTTGTGTTATCTGATGGAATCTCAAAGAGATTCAACACAGGCTTGGCTCCAAGCCCTCATTTTCTCGATGAATCCGCCTATGTTCATTCCTATATTTGTGAGTACTAATATATTCATGTTTATGGCTTCAAACCTCTGGTTCAAACCAGATTTTCCTCAACTCTATCTTTTTTATAAAAAAAAACCCTAATTGCTTTCTACTTGAGTCCGTTCAGATTTCTATAGATCTGAAAGGATTTTGAGTATATTTTATACTTTTCTTTTAATATCTTTTGTTTTTACCATCATTGTTGGCCGATTTTCGTTTTTCCCTAAAAGCTAGGGTTTCATCTTTAAGTTTCTGCAAAAAAAGATCTAAAATATTTAAGCGTTTAACTCTAGTTCTCTTTACTTGTTCAACTGGTTTTCATATCTATGTTTTAATCCCTAGGGTTTCCAATTATTCCACTGTTTGTTCTGATATTTGCCCGTTATTATTTGGCTCTGTCAATTAAAAGGGATTAATTGATTTTTGTTTGCCTAATTAGGGTTTGGAATTCTGTCTTCTTTTAAAATTGATATCTCTCTGAAAGGTTTTATCTATCCTTTCCTTATATGTCGTAATTAGTACTACCTTCCTTGATTATATTGCAGATTTGATTTATGGGTTCTGATTAATTGATTTATTACTTACCTTATTTAGCCTCAATCATGTCTACTGATTGACCCCGTGAAAGACTCTCCTTAATTAAGTTTTACTTGCTGTTAATTTATTCCCGTTAAGCCCTAATTGTCTGATTAATTGATGTTGCATGTCTTATTTGTATGTAATTGATTTCTCTTGCCTTATTTGGTCCACTCTACTATGTGTTATATAAACCTTTCATTGTTCTGATTCTAACACACAAACACATATAGAAAAACACAGAAACACAAACACAACTTTACTCTTACACTCTCAATTGTAGTCTTTCTACTTCTATTTTGCTGCTCTGTCTAGCCGGCTGAAAGCCAAGGCTAGACCTTGGATTCTACTTGCTTTCATATTCCTGTTTACTACTTCTTAACTGGTATGCTCCTGTTTCTGTTATCATACTCAATATATTATGTAGTTGAACCTATGTCCTTCCTGTTTATTGCTCTTGATCAGCATGACTTAATTTCTGTTAACATGTCCTGTCCTATATGTTAGTATGGTTAGTGTATTCCGGTTTGATCCATGACACTTGTCTACTTGTTTCTCAGTAGCATGCTTCAATTTCTTCCATGTTTATGTGTTTTTTACCTTAACATGTTCCTAGTCAATTCATGATTCCTGTACTAATATGCTTTAAATTTCTGTATGGTTGTCTGATTAGCCATTTAACTTCAGCATGTTTTTGTTTGATCATAGTACTTGTTGATCTGTTTCTGAACTAGCATGTTTAGTTTCTATCACCCTACTCTGCACTAAGTGTTCTTCTGGTTGTTTACTCTTAATTAAAGCATGTTGTTCTGATCCCACCTAGTAATAGTTAATAAACTAAGCCAATTTATGCAATGTGAAACCTTGTTTTGCTTATTGTCTAACTACTGGAATTCATGTCTGAATTTAGTCTGCTAAATGTGGTTCTGTTTGTAGTCTTTAATCCTGTAATCTGTTTCTATTCACTTTTAAAAGTCCAAACTATTTTTCCTACTATCTCCTACTTTTATATACTATTTTGAACTCCCACTCTTAGATATCAAGGATCCTGCCCCCCAGTGTGAGCACTGCTTAGGAGTCCATGAGACTCCTCCGAACTTTGACACACTAGGGCTGGCCTTCCAAACTTGTTTACAAAAATTTGTTTCTTTCAAAAGGTTCTGGTGTGAGCATTGCCCGGGGTTCCTGAGGCCCTTGGGAACTTTGACACGCCAGAAGCCTAGTTGTGTTATTATGAACTGCTGGTGTACTCCAGATTTGATTGAAGGTCTGGCTTCCAGGTAGACTTTGGGCCTGCCAAGGCTCTCTATAGTATAGTGATTTCGATGATGTAATTCATTTGTATTGGCCTGTAATAATAATCCTTGTAAAATAGATATAGGGTTATTAGTAAAAGCTGGGATAGATTTTTATATATATTTTTTATTGGGTTCGGGTAGAAATCATGCCTATAGGATTGCTGTGAATATTTATATGCATTAGAGACCATGCCTATAGGACTTATCTCATTATTTATAATCCTGATTTCACATGTACATCCTAGAAATCCTATTATAGGACGTTTATCAATTCTGCATTAAAATCCATGTTTATGCATATTCTCAAGTCTCAATGTGAATTAGAAACCATGCATGTAGGATCCTCTTTGGGAATTATCAAACTTGTCCAACATTCTGTTAACATCTCCACTCATTAGATATCATGCCTACAGTAAACACATATCAAAAATCAGTCTTGACACTTAGACACCATGCCTGTAGGAAGTAAGTGTAAAAAATCAGTTTCTGTGTTTAGATATCATGTCTATAGGAAATAATGCTTGTAATCAGTTTCAGCACATAGAAAGCATGCCTATAGGATCTAAAAAAGATGAAATCTACCTGTTAAAATCAATCACTGGTTTACAGTTTAGATACCATGTCCATAGGATTTTTCCCGGTTATCACTTAGGCAAGCCTCTAGAATAATTAAAATCTTGGGTTTAAAATTATGATTTTATTTCTGCTTGAAACGTGCCCAGATTTAGTAAGTAATAAAAAAATCAGTAGGCAAAGTGATGGATACTCACAGCCTCGCTTTAATAAAAGCTTATACATTCTGTTTGTGCTCATTTAGATATCCTGCCTATAGGACCCCCTAAATCGTCTAAAACTGCTTGTTTGAATAAGCGTGCAACTGTTTGTTTATTTGTGGAGGTAAACATGAGCCCCCTTACTTGATTTTTTGTTTGTCTCTTAGATTTTTCCCTTTTAAGCAACATAGGTGAGTCTAGAACCACCTTAAAATAGAGGTCCTAACCACCTCCAGGGCCATAGGTAAGGGACGGGTAGTGCACACATAAGATACGCACCAGATGCTTTTAGAACGCTTAGATAATAATTGAAAAGGGAGGGTAACTGGGTAGTAAAGGAGATGCTGACCTGTGCGCTAATGCTACTCATAACACCTCTATTTGAGGAAGGTTATCGAGTATTGCATAGAAGTCATCCTATAGGCTAATAAACCTAGGACCCCTTTAATTTCCGTTTTAAAGTAATCTCTATTTGTTTTTAAAATGCTTTATTTTCCTTTAAAGACTAATTCGCTTAATTTGAGTTTGGCCGGGACCTACCATTATGGACCTCGAGGGGTGCCTAACACCTTCCCCTCAAGGTAATTTCGAGCCCTTACCCAATTTCTGGTGCTGTAACCCGGTTTATGAGTTATTTGCTTTATGTGCCCTAACGCACCTTAATCTGTTAGGTGGCGACTCTTCAAATCACATACCCCGTCCCAAAAGGAAGGGAGTTGTCCCAAAATGTCGAGAACCGGACTCCGCGAGGAAAAAAGGGGGCGCGATAAACGCAAGGGCTTGCATTGCACCAATGACAGACGAGCAACACGACCCTCCTCCCGTAATAGGTATCACTCACTATCGCGCCCCTTTTTCTCGCAAAATCGGGTTTCCACATGTGACAACTCTTTTAAGGAAGTATTACAAGAGTATAGTCGCTACCTAATGGTTTAAGGTGCGTTAGGGAACCTATTTGTGTATGAATTAGGTTTGACTAGTTTGCATCACCAGAAATCGGGTAAGGGCTCAAAATTACCTCGAAGAGAAGGTGTTAGGCACTTTTCGAGGTCCACAATTGTGGGTCCCGGCAGAACTTGAATTATATGAATTAGTCAGATAAACAAAGACAGAGAAAAGAAGGAAGTTTGGGAAATTTTATTATCATAATACTTGAGTAAATACAAACACTTGATTCAAAGGTAAATAGGAATAAGATGGGGTGTCCTAAGTTTTTTAGCCTAAAGGATCACCCCGTGCAACATAAATAATACTTCGTAACTCCCTAAAAAAGGGGTGTTACTCGTATTATTCAGCGGGCACAGACTATCATCTCCTGCTACTTGATTACTATCTTTAAGTCGTTACTTAAAACACACTAGTTGATTCTAAATCGTGCCTTATGTGTGCCCTATACGTCCCATACCTATGGTCCAGGAGGCATTGGACCTCTACTTTTGGTGGTTCTAAACTTGACTTAGGTTGATAAGAAAATGTCAAAACTAGGGGACAATTCAAAACAAATAGGACTGTAACTAAATACAGTTAAAGACTCAAGTTAGCCTCCGCAATTAGACAATAAATGCACGCGAACAGATTTCTACGTTAAGCATTAGGCAGTTTCAAGATTGAGGGAGATTGAAGTTGTTAAGCTCTGTAGACATGGCTTCTATATGATCTGATCTAGATATGCAGGAAATTTCAAATGCGGAGTGCCACTTTAGACCTATGATTTCTAAATTACCAGTTTGTGAGTATCTGATACCGCTAAGTTGTTTATTAAGGTTATAAGTTAATAAATCTATAGGCATGATCTCTAAGTGGTTTACCCAGTAAGGAATAATAAAAATTATTGGAAATACTCAGAACTACTAGTGCTTCCTAATAGCCGTGTGGCTAAGCAATAAAATAGTGTTTGGAGAGTACAGTATCAGTACTTTAGAGCGAGTAGTAATATCCTATAGGCGGGATTTCTAAGATTGGCGATTGAAACCGATTTTCTTACATTTAGCTCCTATAGGCATATTTTCTAGGTGCAATACCGAATTAGATAATTAAAGTCCTATAGGCATGATATCTAATGAACACGGTGCAGATTGAATAGCAACATTTATTTCCTATAGGCATGATGTCTAGCAACACATAGCTGTAGACATGAGAATAAATAGAGCACTTATACTTTGATAGTATACCAGTTATGTGAGTGAGATTTCCATAATGACATGATCTCTAATAGTGCACGAAGAGACTTGAATGGCACATATAGCAGGTCGGATAGCAAATAGATCACATATATCCTATAGACATGCTTTCTACCCTTTTCATGAAAGCATTAAGATATACCCATTTTCCAATTTCACTAACACCCCAATTATTTATTATAGAATTATTACAGACCCAATAATGAATGTAATTACAAAAGTTGTACAAGCAATAGAATTAGGCACAAAACAGGCCCAAAGAGATACCTAGCATTTCCAGGCCTTCGACTAAACTCTTTCTCCACCAATTAGCATACCCAGATCTCTACAGGGACTATATCCACCAGCATAGCCCAGAAACCATAGAGGAACTCAAACCAAACCAAACAGCCATAGATTGACCATATGATCCTGATACTGAATCACTTAAACAAATCAATTTGCACATTCCATAGACAGAAGGGGGACATGACTGAGTGTCAAAGATAGATCAGGTCTTAGTAGTAAGAGAATGGCCATAGAACCTCAAGCCCTAGTGTTTCAGAGTTCACAGGGGTCTCAAATGGACCCCGAGTAGTGCTCACACTAGGGAGGTCAATAGAGAAAGTCTTAGTGGCCTTGGCTTTCAGCCGGCCAAGAGTTATAGATTTAGAGTAGTATAGGTAACCAATGAGAGTGAAAGAATAGTGATCAAATGGTAGAGTGTGAAGAGGTGCATTAGTATTTTAGAAACAGACATTGCAGTGGTGATTACACAATGAACATACAAGCAAAAAGGATAAACAAAACTCAAAAGACAGGTTGATATCACAAGTTCAAACACTTAGCATATTGGGGCAAAGAACATTTTGTAGGAAGCAGGGGAATTATGCCTTATGGGATTACAAAACTAATATACAAAGTTGCACTATGCCAAACGAGATAAAAATAGAGCACTAACTTAAAAGGTTCAAAGCCTAAAGGTCTAAATTATGTTGAACACCAGAAATTAAACAAACCAACTCACATCAACAAAGCAAAACAGTATCAAATGTTATAAGGAAACACAAGTTAAGAAAATATTCTAAAAGGCCTCAACTAATTACTAGGGAATACAGGATTGGGCAAACTAAAGACATGCTGAGTGAGGAAAATTGTCACGACCCAAAATCCCTAAGGTCGTGATGGCGCCGTACATCAAGGTCAGGCAAGCCAAAACATTAATTAATTGAAATAACTTTCCGTTTTAAAACATTTATGAAAACACTTCCTTTCACTTCATTACACAATAATCAAATAAAAGTTTGTTAATTAAAACAATGGTTTAAAGATTACACTTAAGCAATTATATCCCAATACATATCCCAGAACCAGGTGTCACAAGTACATGAGCAATTTCTGAGAATTCAACAATCATTACTAGCCTGTCCGAAATACAACTGGACAAGGAAATTTAAATGAAATAGATACAGTACGAAGGAGACTCTGTCAGCTGCGGATCGCCTCCGGATGATGCAGCTCGCCTAAGTCTCCGAATCCTCCACATTGCTATGAAAGTACTTGTGCAATAAAAATGTACAGCAAGTGCAGCATGAGTACAAAAACAACGTATACTCAGTAAGCCGCCCGCCTAACCTCAGAGAGGTAGTGACAAGAGGTCAAATTGGACACTTACTAAAGGTCAATTTAAAATATTTAAGAGTGACACTAAGCATGATTATCATAGGCAATTCATAAAAATCAGGAATAAACATTTTCGACTTCGTTCACGTTTAACACTTTATATCTTCGTCATATTAATAACAATTAGTCAACATGGTGATTTAATCAAATGAAAATTTATCGACGGGAAGGACAACTTCTTCCAAAAATCTTTTTGACAACTTTAAATCTCTGTCATTCAATTGACAACCTAATATTTCAGGCCAGTAATCAGGCAAAATCATAGCAACTACGAAGTAAATATCATGCGCAAGCAATGCCGAGGGTCGAACGGCGCGGACCAACAATAATAAATTGTGCACTTCCCAAGGATTGATGGGCTCGAACCATAGATGCATCTATTTTCCCCCGCTCACGAATCGATCATGCGACTCGGTCAACATAAAAATAATAAGGCTAGCCTGCTCGCGAATCATACCTGCGACTCAGGTGCTCATATGTACACATATTCACATAATACATCCTTATTTTTATCAAGAAGCAGTTTTCCTAAGGAAAATGGTAAAAATCCTTTTAAAAAGAACATGAAATATAGTTCTTAAACCTTTGTTTTGGAACTCATTTGTCAGGTTTAATGATATTCCATAATACAACCCTACCAGGTACACAATTATCCACAGAGGAATCAATTGTCTTTCTAGAAGATTAACAAAATTAACTCTAGCTTTCTTTTAGATACTCAATTACGTTTTCGATTATATTAGCAGTTTAATATTACAGGCAGGATTACAGGTACACACATAAGGCATGCTAGTGGGTCTTAGGCTACCCGAACATGGCATAATAGTAGCTACGCACGAACTCCCGTCACCTCGTGCGTACATATCCCCCGAAGATAATAGCATGAACTGAATTAATTCACCTAGGGGGACAATTTCCCCCTCACAAAGTTATAAAGGAGACTTACCTCGCTCCGAAATTCCAATACCGGCTTCCAAGCCCCTCCGATGACTCCAACGGACGCACAACGCTCCGAAACTACCACATAATGGCAAAGCAATGAAAATGCATCCTAATACTCACAACAAATTCAGATTATATACTTTCCCAACCCCGCTCGGAGAAAAGACCAAAATGCCCTCGGGCCTACGTGCCCGAAAATCCGAAATTCTCGAAGATACATTCTACCCATAGCCCTACTAGTTCAATCATGCAATTTACTCTACATTCCATACTCAAATTCTTGGCTAAATTCCAAATTTACATTTTCTAGGTTTTTCTTCAAAAACCCCAATTTTTCCCACAATTTCCCATATCAAATTTATGTAACGATCTTGTATTTAACTTGGAAATGAGAAGGAATCACTTACCTCTTGATGCTTCGTGAAAATCTCCCTTTGAAATCCTCCAAAATCGCTCCAACCAAATGAAAAATGTTATAGAAATGGCACAAACCCGACTTTAAAACATTCTGCCCAGGCCTCTTTCGCACCTGCGATCCAATGGCCGCTCATGTGGCTCCAAACCTGCGGAAATTTCATCGCAGGTGCGGCTCTGAATTGACCCAGCAAATTCCCGCTCCTGCGATCCCCTCTTCGCACCTGCGATTCCGCAGGTGCGACCAATCTTCCGCATTTGCGGCCTCCTCAGCTCCAGCCCCAATCTCGCACCTGCAGCGCCCTTAGCCGCACCTACGGTCAAAGCCTCGCAGGTGCGATTACACCAAATGACAGCAACCTTCAGCCTTCTCCAACTTCAAATATTGATCCGTCAATCACCTGGAATCCACCCGGGGGCCCCTAGACCCCGTCCAATCACACCAACCTGTCCCAAAACGTGACACGGACTTGCTCGAGCCCTCAAATCACATCAAACAACGCCGAAATCACGAATTGCACTCAAATCCATTTCTTTAAGGAACTTAGAATTTCAAAATTCTATATCCGATGCCGAAACCTATCAAATCACGTCTGACTGACCTCAAATTTTGCGCACAAGCCATATTCAATATTACGGACCTGCTCCAACTTCCGGAATCACATTCCGACCTCGATTCAAAACTTCCACTTCCGGTCAGATTTCTCAAAACCCTCAAATTTCTATCTTTAGCCAAATGACTCCAAAATGATCTACGGACATCCAAATTCACTTTCGATCGCGCTCCCAACTCCAGAATCACCATACGAAGCCATTCCCAGACTCGGAATCCCAAACGGACATCAACCTCACTAAAATGCACTTCAAGCCCAAATTCATTAAATGCTTCTAAAATGCTAACTTCCACAATATACGCCGAAATGCTCCCGGGTTATCCAAACCCCGAGCCGGACATACACCCAAGTCCGAAATCATCATACGAACCTGCTGGAATCTTCAAAACCTGATTCGGAGGTCGTTTACTCAAAATTTTAATCCTAGTTTATTTCTCCAACTTAAGGCTTCTGAAATGGGAGTTTTCTTTCCAAACCAACTCTAAACTTCCCAAAATTCAATTCCGACCACACCTGAAATGGAGCTGCTCACGACTTCAAACCGCAGAACGACGCGCAAGAGCTCAAAACGACCGGTCGGGTCGTTACAAAAATAATCATAGGAGCAAGTCATAGCTAGAGTGAAGGTCTTAACATAGATTATGACACATTTAAGATACAAGTCAATCACTATAGAGACCCAAGACAAAGCAGGAAACAAACTGATGCCACAGAGCCAATGTAAACGTTCAAAGTACCAACACATTAAGCTAAACGAACTTAAAAGAGTCTAAATTGTTAAAGTTAAGCATAAACGTATCTCAGAGCTGGTAGTTTAGGTAAAAATAAAATGCTAAAGAGGTTCAAATCATAATACAAGTTAAAATCTAGCAGAGTCACACACAAAAATAACCCCAGAACACATTAAGCCATGAATTTCAGAAATATGCAACCCATAGACACATTAGTATGAAATTGCAAAGACCAAGTAACTTACCAGTTAAACGGATAACAAGAAAGAACAAAATTACACAGTATTGTGAATATCAACAAAGAGTAGTAGAACCCGGGATCTTAGTGCGTCAAAGTCCTAAGAGCTTCAAAAAAAAACCAGGGCAGCGCTCGCACCAAGAAAAGTTAAAAAATCGAATTTCGGTGACCTTGGCTTCCAGCCGGCTAAGAGCCAAAGTATAGAACAATAGATGAGAGAATAACATAGTGAAAGCCTTTAGTCTTTATTGAAAACTTTAACGATTAAAGTATGTCCAATAGGGGAATGGGGAGGGGTTTATATATTAGTAAAATCAACACATAAGTAAGAAAATACACTTAATCAAACGTTAAAAGGGAAAGAAGAACACGCACAAATCAATTTAGACTCGAATTAGGAGAAGAAACCCGGTAAACCTAGTTTGACTAGGATCAAGAAATTGGCCGGAGATCTTGGTGAATCTGAACCTCATGGCCTTGCTATGGACGTATAAGGACAAAATATCGTCCAAATCCTGGAGAATAAATCCGATCTCCTTTGATTCAAAGACTGATACTTGCCAAAAATGGGCAAGTACTAAGTAACACCATATTTACACGGTATAATCTGGAAAAAGGCAAACTAAATCATGGTAAGAATCCATGGATGAGCTTGATTCAGAGAAGACTTGGGGTGGCGGCTAGGGCTTGTGAGGTGGGGAAAGTTTTGAGAGAGTATAGAGGCTGCCGATTGAGAAAATGGGTTGGGGTTTAGGGTTGTGAGGTTATAAGGAGCGGTGGGGGATTATTATGGGTCGTTGATCATTTGAGATCAACGACCAAGATCAAAAGGGAAGTGGGGCGGGTCAGGAGATGGGTGTAGGATAGTGGGCTGCTAGTGTTGGGCTAGGAAAGTTAGGCCAAAGATTTGAGGGGTTTGGGTCACCAGTGTGAGCTTTTTAAAATAAAGAAATTAAGAAAAAAATGATTAATAAAATAGTTAAATAGGTATTAAAAATATTAATTAAGCAAATAAGTACTTTAAAATAATAGCGAAAGGTTGTAGATATGTAAAAAGTTGTTTTAACTCTAAATAAAACAGTAAATGCAGTTAATTGCAAAGTGCAGGCTATTATCAAAAATGTGTAATTAACATAAAAATGCAAATGTAATTATAGGAAATGAAGAAAAATATTATAAAACATACATGTGGGTGTAAATAATAAATTTGGATGATTAAGTCATCACAAAATAATTTAAAAAATAATTATTAGATATTTATATAATAAAAAATATAAAAAGAACTTAATTTTGAGCTTTAAAAATTGTGAAAAATTATTTAAAAAAAATGCTTCTATAGGTTTGTAAACTAAATAATGATACAAACATGATATTTTGAGAGTGTATATATGTATTTTAAAAATATGAGGGAAAAATTGGGTATCAACACTCACAACGTTAATAGTGCAGGTGACAACACCCTCACATCCATTTTGAGGAAGATGGAGGAGATGGAAAACGAAAACAAAATGCTCCGAGACCAAATGAAACAGCACCAAGAAAGGGTAGACAAAATACCAGGCGTCCCAAAACTCTTACCAAAAAGGGACGTCAGTCGGTTTGTTGAGCAGCCGTACAGTGACGAAGCCACACCGCACGCCATACCTAAGTCCCTCAAAATGTCGTCGTACCTGAATATATACGATGGTAAGACGGACCCTGAGGATCATGTGACTCAATATGTCACCGCAGTAAAAGGTAACGACCTCGCCAAACAATAAATATCTTCCATAGTATTGAAAAAGTTTGGTGAAACCCTCATCGAGGGAGCACTAACTTGGTACTCGCAGCTGTATACGCGCTCCAATGAGACGTTCGAGGAAATGGACAAGAAGTTTCTAACTACACATGTCGGAGCTAAGAAAGCAGAGGCGAGAGTGAATGACATATTTGCCATTAAACGGTCACCCGGTGAAGGGCTGAGAGACTTCCTCGCTAGATTCAACCGTGTGAGAATGACCTTACCAAATATATTAGAAGGATGGCAGTAGTATCTTTCTAGATGGGTTAAACAAGAGCGGTTCAAGGGCAACCAGAAGGTTGTTAAGCCAGCTTATGAAGTATCCCCCCACCACTTGGGACGAGATACACAATGTCTACTGCACTGAAGTACGAGCTGACGAAGACGACCTTAACGGGCCAACCCAACGGTTGACCTCAGTACAAATGGAATCCAGTAAAGACCAAAGAAACGACAATATAAGAGACCCTTCAGTACCACGGCCCAACCGTAAAAGACATCAACCATATGTCAAAGCTGCCATTATGCCGCCTCCCCGTCACGACGAAGGCCTGTTTAGGCCGAAAACTGGGACTCACCGAAGTGAGAGAGGTGTGCCTCTCTTACTATCTGGTCACAATTTCTGTGTTTCTCCCTCAAAAATAGCCTACGCATTGGAAAATCTCGACCCAAAAGTGAAGTGGCCACAGAAGATGAGGTCCAACCCGAGCACCAAAAAGTCAAACGCCTTCTGCGAATTCCACCAGAAACGGGGTCACAAAATCGAGGATTACATCGCCCTAAGTCAAGAGGTCATGAACCTGATTCACTAAGGGCACTTGAAAGAGTTGTTAAGCGAGTGAGCAAGGGCCGACTTTTCTCGAGGACACGAAAAACACCAGGGTCCACCAAAACCTCCTTTTCCAGCTCGAACCATTCAAACGATCATTGGACGGGGTGACGATGCATCAATCAACAACGTAAAATTCACGACCACCCACAAGCTCAATGGTCGATCACTCATGAACGGTACGAGGAACTCGAAGAAAGTATCATCTTCGATAAGTCAGATAACCATATTTTGGTTTTTCCTCACTATGACTCCCTTGTTATCACTTTATGCATATTAGATACAGATGTGAAATGTATTATGGTGGAAGATGGGAGCGGCGCGTGAATTATTCATCCTTGAGTACTTGCACAAATGAAACTCGAGGATAAGATACTACCACACGCCGTACAGTTCCATCATAGGTCGTCATTAGATACACACAATGAAGGCCATCCCCTCCATCTTGTACCAAGTCATCAAATTTCCCACCCCATGGGGTGTATTCAGCATTTGAGGGGAACAACGCACTTTTCGAGAATGCTATTGCATCGCCCAGGATTGAACATACACCCAACAAATGAAGGACAAAGCCAAAGAGGCATAGCAATTAACAGGGTCGAGGTCGAGTAGTGATGAAGGAAACGACGTCATCAGAGACCCCGAAATCATAGAGACCACAAGATCAACCATAGAAGATCTCGACCCCGTCCAACTCAGCAAAAATGAACATAACAAGAAAACCTACATCGGCCACTGATGCGAGACTAAAATGCATAGTTAAACATGTGATATACCTTACATTTTATGCACATTAATGATAAAATTACACTTTTTATGTGCTTA
>MDKI01092086.1:0-29592 GCA_005239505.1 Nicotiana paniculata
CGGGTCCGGCTGCGTAATCTGCACAACATAAAGAAGTGCAGGTGTAGCATTAGTACAACCGACACCATGTACTGCGTAACTGCCGAGCCTAACCTCGGCGAAGTAGTGACGAGGCTAGACACGACAACAACAATTTACCTGTACAGTTCTATAATAAATACCAAGGAAGGTAGCAAGGAGTAAGCAATTAAGCACGGTAATACAGGGACAAGTAGTGGGGTAACAAGTGAGAAGAAAATACGAATAACTGAACAAACGATAATGCAAACGAACCAAGACAACAGGAACTAATAACTCAAACAAAATGTACACAATATCACTCTTCGTGCTTTTACTCTCATCCTCACAATGCAATGCGTAAATGAAAGCAATATAAATAATGGCACGACATCACCCTTCGTGTTTTTACTCTCATCCTCACAATGCAATGCGTAAATGAAAGCAATATAAATAATGGCACGACATCACCCTTCGTGTTTTTACTCTCATCCTCACAATGCAATGTATAGATAAAAGCAATGTAAATCATGGCACGGCATCACCTTTCGTGCTTTTACTCTTTTCCTCACTATGCAATGTGTAGATAAAAGCGATGTAAATCATGGCACGACATCACCCTTCGTGCTTTTACTCTCTTCCTCACTATGCAATGTATGAAATGAATGAGATGAATACACGGCATCACCCTTCGTGCTTTACACTCTTCCTCACCCAAATCAGCAAACAAATAATAACTTGGCAAGGAATTCAACAATATGAAATTCGCTTCAAAAACCACCCAGCAAGGGGAAGACATCAACCAAAATAGTAACAATGCCCGGGAAGGGACTCAACTATAACCAATCTCTTAAAAGTACATAACGTAATGAATTGAGTTCTCGAATGAAGTATCATATCACATGTACTTAAACAAATATTCTCAGCAATTCAACAACTTTATAAAGGAAACCACTTCAAAGCACAATAAATATCAGAATAATAACAAGTAATTCACCAATTAGACTCACGGGCATGCTTGACAAACAATGCATAGGTACTCTTCACCTCACATATACATTGAACATGATAATACAAGTAGCACATAAGACTCAACACCTATTCCCTCACTAAAGTTAGGCCAAACACTTACCTCGGCTCCAAAAATGCAAATCAAGTCTCTAGCACTGCTTTCCCTCTTGAATCCAACTCCGAAACGATAGTATATAAGCATAATCGACTCAATAATATTAATAATGACTCAATAATTCAATCCCAAAGTCTAATTATACATTTCCCATCATTCTTCCAAAAATACCAAAATTCGAACCCGGGCCCGCTTGGTCCAAACCCGAGGTTCGGACCAAAATCTGATCACCCATTCCCCCACGAGCCCGAATATACAATTTATTTTGAAATCCGACCCCAAAACGAGGTTGAATTCCCAAAAATTGGAAAAGCCCTAGCTCTACCCAAATCCCCCAATTTCTACCTTTAAAACCAATGTTTTTAGGCCTAAAATCTAATATTAGATGATGAAAATGGAAGAAGTTGGAGTTAAGAACACTTACCTATGAAGCTATGGTGGAATAGTCTCCGAAGAGTCGCCCAAGAAGAGTGGAGAAGAAGAAAATGGTGAAAGTTATGAAATTCCCGTAGTGGTATTCTGTTTTTTTTAAGCTTTAAATAACTGGGTGCAATTTGGCCTATGCGATCGCGGATAAAGGGCTGCGATCACATAGGGGTTGTTTTATTAAGCTCCGCGATTGCGGACTACCTGATGCAATCGCACAGTAACACTAGCCTACACCCCTGCGATCACAGATAAGCTAATGCGGTCGCACAATACATTAGACCAGCCCCCCTCCCCCCAGCTCTACTAACCTTGTGTGATCGCAGACCCCCTAGTGCGATCGCATAAGGCAACTGACCCTCCCCCACTGTCAACTCTATGCGATCGCGACTATACCTATGCGATCGCATAGAGTAAATCACCAGACACCAGATACATCATACTTACACCAGATTTTTTCAACACTTTTGCACTCCGACACCTACCCGAAACTCATCCGAGCCCTCGTGGCTCAAAACCAAATATACAAATGACTTCAAAATCATCCTACGGACTTATTCGAGTAATAAAACCACCAAAATAACATAAAAAATAATGAATTAAACTCTAAAATCTATAGAATTTCCTCAAACTTCATAAACTATCAATTTTTTCCATTTTTGATCCGAAACACTCTGTTTCTTACCAAATTTTACAAGTAACTCATATAACACATATTCAACCTGTTCCGGGCTCTGGAACCATAATACGGGCCCGGTAACACAGGTTTCACATCAAAGTTCATTTTCAAAAGTCTTTATTATTTTCACAAAATAATTTTCTTTAAAAATTCATTTCTCGGAATTGGGACCTCAGAAATCGATTCTGGGCATACACCCAAGTCCCATATTTTCCTACGGACCCTACAGGGACCGTCAAATCACGGGTCCGGGTCCGTTTACCAAAAATATTGACCAAAGTCAACTTTATTCAATTAATTATCATAAATTCAACTTTTTAACAAATTTCCACATAAAGGCTTCCTGACTACGCGCCCGGGCTATGCACGCACATCAAGGTGAGATTAACGGAGGCTTTCAGGGCCTCGGAACACAGTTTTAATTCAAATTATACGGGATGATCTTTTGGGTCATCACAATCTCCACCTCTAAAACAAACGTTCGTCCTCGAATGGACACATAAAGGTACCTGAATCGGGGAAAATGTGGGGATATCGGCTCTGCATATCGGACTCCCAGGTAGCTGCCTCAACAGGCTGACCTCTCCACTGAACACGAACCGAAGGATAACTCTTCGATCTCAACCGTCGCACCTGCCGATCTAATATGGCTACCGGCTCCTCCTCATAAGACAAATCCTTGTCCAACTGGACACCACTGAAGTCAAGTACATGAGATGGATCCGCAATATATCTCCGGAGCATAGATACGTGAAATACCGGATGCACGACTGACAAACTAGGTGGCAAGGCAAGTCTGCAGGACACCTCTCCTACTTTATCCAGAATCTCAAATGGGCCAATGTACCTAGGGATCAACTTTCCCTTCTTCCCGAACCTCATCACGCCCTCCATGGGAAACGCCCGAAGAAATACCCGGTCTCCTATCATAAATGCCAAATCTCGAACTCTGTGATCCGCATAACTCTTATGCATGGACTGAGCTGTACGAAGTCTATCCTGAATGATATTCACCTTGTCCAAGGCATCCTGGACTAACTCAGAACCCCACAATCTAGCCTCTCCCGGCTCAAACCATTCGATTGGAGACCGACACCGCCTACCATACAACGCCTCATACGGAGCCATCTGAATGCTCGACAAATAGCTGTTGTTGTAGGCTAACTCAGCTAAAGGCAAGAACTGGTCCCATGAACCACCAAAGTCAATGACACAAGCTCGCAACATATCCTCCAAAATCTGAATAGTACGCTCGGACTGTCCGTCTGTCTGAGGATGAAATGTTGTGCTCAACTCAATCTGTGTGCCCAACTCTCGCTGAAATACTCTCCAGAAATGGGAGGTAAACTGAGTACAACGGTCTGATATAATGGTTATGGGCACACCATGCAGTCTAACAATCTCTCTCATATAGATCTTTGCCAACTTCTCTGCTGAATACGAAACTGATACTGGGATGAAGTGCGCTGACTTGGTCAGCCTATCCACAATGACCCATACTGCATCAAACATCCTCTGAGTCCGTGGGAGTCCAACTACAAAGTCAATAGTGATACGCTCCCACTTCCACTCGGGAAGCTGAATCTGCTGCATCAAACCACCGGGTCTGTGGAGCTCGTACTTAACCTGCTGACAGTTCAAGCACCGAGCTACATAAGCTACAATATCCTTCTTCATCCTCCGCCACCAATAGTGCTGCCGCAAGTTGTAGTACATCTTTACGGCGCCCAGATAGATGGAATACCGGGAACTATGGGCCTCCTGAAGAATCAACTCACGAATGCCATCAATATCAGGTACACAAATATGGCCCTGCATCCTCAGAACTCCCTCATCATCCACTGTGACCTGCTTGGCACCTCCGTGCCGAACCGTATCTCTAAGAGTACATAGATAACGACCATCATACTGCCTGGCTCGAATACGATCATACAATGAAGAACGGGCCACGGTATGGGCCAACACACTGCTAGTCTCAGAAACCTCCAACCTCACAAATCGGTTGGCTAAAGCCCGAACATCCAATGTAAGAGGTCGCTCCCTGACTGATAAATAAGCTAGACTGCCCATACTGACTGACTTCCGACTCAAAGCATCGGCCACCATGTTAGCTTTCCCCGGATGATAAAGAATGGTAATATCATAATCCTTCAGCAACTCTAACCATCTCCTCTGCCTCATGTTCAACTCCTTCTGTTTGAACAGATACTGCAAGCTCTTATGGTCCGTGAACACCTCACACGACACCCCATACAGATAGTGCCTCCAAATCTTCAATGCATGAATAATAGCTGCAAGCTCCAAATCATGAACTGGATAGTTCTTCTCATGAATCTTCAACTGACGAGAAGCATAGGCTATAACCTTGTCATCATGCATCAACACTGCACCAAGCCCGACCTGTGAAGCATCACAATACACGGTATACGGTCCTGAACCTGTGGGAAAAACTAACACTGGTGTCGTGGTCAAGGTTGTCTTGAGCTTCTGAAAGCTCGCCTCACACTCATCATATCACCTGAATTGAGCACTCTTCTGAGTCAACCTGGTCATCGGGGCTGCGATAGATGAAAAGCCCCCCACAAATCGGCGATAATACCCTACTAATCCCAAAAAGCTCCGAATCTCTGTAGCTGAAGTGGGCCTAGGCCAATCTTTGAATGCTGAAATCTTTTTGGGATCCACCTGAATACCCTCTGATGAAACCACATGGCCTAGAAATGCAACTGAACTCAACCAAAACTCACACTTGGAGAATTTGGCATACAACTGACTATCCCTCAGAGTCTGGAGGATGACTCTAAGGTGCTGTCATGCTCCTCTCGGCTGCGAGAGTATATCAATATATTGTCAATGAAAACAATAACAAACGAGTCCAAATAAAGCCTGAACACTCGGTTCATCAACTTCATGAATGCAGCGCCGGCATTAGTCAACCCAAAAGACATCACCAAAAACTCATAGTGCCCATAACAAGTGCGAAAGGCTGTCTTAGGGACATCAGAAGCCCTAATCCTCAGCTGATGGTAACTAGATCTCAAGTCTATATTGGAGAACACTGTAGCACCCTGAAGCTGGTCAAATAGATCATCAATCCTCGGCAAAGGATACTTATTCTTAATAGTAACCTTATTCAACTGCCGGTAGTCAATACACATCCTCATCGAGCCATCTTTCTTCTTGACAAACAACACTGGAGCACCCCAAGGAGAAACACTAGGACTAATGAAGCCTTTATCCAACAAATCCTGCAATTGCTCCTTCAATTCCTTCAACTCTGGCGGGGCCATACGATACGGCGGAGTAGAAATAGGCTGAGTGCCCTGAGCTACCTCAATACAAAAATCAATATCCCTGTCGGGTGGCATACCCGGCAGGTCAGCAGGGAATACCTCTGGAAACTCGCGAACCATGGGCACAAACTCCAGGGAAGGAACCTCGGCGCTAGAATCACGAACATAGGCCAGATAGGCCAAACAACCCTTCTTGACCATGTGCCGAGCCTTTATATAAGAAATAATTCTACCAGACGAATGTCTAGGAGTCCCTCTCCTCCAATCGAGGTACCTCTGGCAAGGCCAAGGTCACTGTCTTGGCATCACAGTCCAGAATAGAAAAATAGGGGGATAACCAATCCATCCCCAATATAACATCAAAGTCAACCATATCAAGAAGAAAAAGATCAACCTGAGTCTCCAGACCACCAATAACTACTAAGCAAGCATGGTAGACTCGATCTACCACTATAGAATCACCCACCGGTGTAGACACATGCACAACAGTACTCAAGAAATCACGGGGCATACTCAGATAAGGGGCAAAATATAAAGATACATAGGAGAAAGTAGAACCCGGATCAAATAACACCGAAGCCTCTCGGCTGCAAACTGAAACCGTACCTGTAATAACTGCATCAGAAGCCTCAGCATCAAGCCTGGCATGAAAAGCATAGCACCGGGGCTGAGCCCCTCCAACCTGCATATCTGTGGGTCTACCTGCTACGGGCTGACCTCTACCTCTCATGGCCTGCCCTCCACCTCTATGAGTCTGACCTCCACCTCTGGCACCACGACCTCCCCCCCTAGCTGGCTTAGGGGGTGGAGGTGCACCTGATGATGGGACCATGGCACGAGAACTCTGATACTGAGAACTACCATAAGCTCGGGGGCAATACCTGGCAATGTGCCCCGAAAGACCACAAAAATAACAAGGCCTCTACTGCTGTGATTATTGACTCTGGAACTGGCCCTGTCGACCCTAATAACCACCCTGGAAGCTCTGAAGCGGCGGTGCACTGATAGGTGCTGGTGGTGCACTAATAGGAGCTGGCAGTGCACTGTGAGATACCTGAAGTGCCGACTGATATCACATGTCCAAGGAATGCTACTGAGTTCAGCCAAAATTCACATTTGGAAAGCTTTGCATATAACTTACGATCCTTAAGCGTCTGTAATACTATCCGCAAGTGGCCCTCATGTTCCGCCTCTGAACGAGAATACACCAAAATATCATCAATGAATACGATCACGAACACATCAAGATAGAGCCTGAATACAGTATTCATGAGATCCATAAAAGCTACTGGGGCATTTGTTATCCCAAACGACATCACCAAGAACTCAAAGTGCCCATATCTTGTCTGGAAGGCCATCTTTGGAATATCCTTCTCCTTAAGCCTCACTTGATGATACCTTGAACGTAAGTCAATCTTGGAAAAATACTTGGCACCCTGGAGTTGGTCAAAAAAGTCGTCAATCCTTGGAAGTGGATACTTGTTCTTTATAGTAAACTTATTCAACTGTCGATAGTCGATAGTCGATACACATCCGTAACGACCCGTCTTTCTTCCGCACGATTAGGACTGGCGCACCCCAAGGTGAGGTGCTAGGCCTAATGAAGCCCTTATCAAGCAAGTCCTTCAACTGCGCCTTCAACTCACGCAACTCTGATGGGGACATCCTATATGGAGGAATAGATATGGGTTGAGTGTCAGGCAATACATCAATGCTAAACTCAATATCCCTTTCAGGTGGAAGGCCTGGAAGTTCATCTGGGAAAACATCTGGAAATTCATTGACCACGGGGATTGATTGTAGAGTAGGCGGCTTTGTCTCGGCATCCCTAACGCGGACGAGATGATAAATGTAACCTTTTGAGATCATATTCCTTGCCTTAAGATAGGAAATAAACCTACCTTTCGGCAGAGCAATGTTCCCTTTCCATTCGATGACGGGTTCATTAGGAAATTGAAACCTAACCATCTTCGTACGACAATCAACATTTGCATAGCATGAGGCCAACCAGTCCATTCCCATCAACTATTTCAAATTCAAAAAAATTCGCCAAAGTTTGACGACTACAAATCATAGTTCAACCTTTATATACCCTTCTAGCAATCACAGAATCTCCTATCGGAATAGATACCACAAGTGGTTTACTTATCAATTCAGGTTCAACGCCAAACTTATTAGCCACAAAAGGTGTAACATATGACAGTGTAGATTTCGGATCAATCAACGCATATACATCATAAGAAAACACAGACAATATACCTGTAACAACATCCTGAGACGACTCGAGATCCTGTCGACCTACTAGAGCGTAGGTTCGATTTTGAGAACCACTCGAACTTGGCACTGCACCTCCACCTCTACCACAACCTGTCGACTGCTGAAAACCCCGTGCTGGAGGTCGAACTGATGAGGATGAACAAGACAAAAATCCAGTTGGCTGAGCCATACCACCACCTTCTCTATTAGGACAATCTCGCTTCATATGGCCAGGCTGTCCGCAAGAGTAGCACGCATCAAAACCTCGACGGCACAGTCCAAAGTGGGCCTTGCCACACTGATCACAATGGGGTGTTAGGAGTCTCGTCTGACTAGTATCCCTATGATATCGCGAGCCTGATGCCCGCGAAATCTGACCTGGACCAGAATAGGTAAGTCGATCATACCGAGGCCTCTAAAACTGTGGAGGCGCACAAGCTACAGGTGGCGCCGAACTCCTCGAAAACTGGGGCCTAACACTACCTATGAAGTCATGGGAATACCCTACAAACCTCGCCCTCTTATGCTTGACCCTATCCTGCTCCCTATCTGCCCTTTGCTGGCGCTTACGATCCTCTAGAGTCTGAGCATAAGCCTGAATACGGGAAATATCCATGCCCTCCACCAAGGAGGCTGTCGTGCACTCATTTATCAGATGTGGTCCGAACCCGTTCATGAACATATGCACCCTATCACTCATCTCAGCCACCATATGAGGAGCATACCTTGCTAAAGAATCAAACTGCATACCATACTCTTGCACACTCATATTACCTTGTCTAAGGTTCAAGAACTTATCAGCTCTAACTCATCGTATCTCAACGGGCAAATAGTGACGAAGAAAGGCCTCAGAAAATTCCTTCCACACAGCTGGAGGGGCATTCAGACCCCTGGACTCTCCCAACTATCATACCAGAAAACAACTAAATCCCGTAACCGATATGAAGCCAACTCTACTGCCTCTGTATCTGTAGCATGCATAACCTGTAGTGTACGATGAACCTGGTCAATAAAAGTTTGTGGGTCCTCCTTGGGGTCTGGTCCGGTAAACACTGGATAGTCTAGATTAATAAAATCATGAACTCTCGTACTATCCGGTTTATCAACAGCACCGGTATTCTGCCTCTGAGCCTGAGCAACTACCAAGCTAGTCAACAACTGCACCACACTCTGCATATCCTGCTCTGTAGGGCCAGACGGAGGAACTGGTGGTGCTGGGTTCCTTCTAATATCCTCTGGAGTAGACGGAGTAGATGAGGTATGAGACGACATCTCACTCTGAGCCTCACTTTGGCCTACTCTGGCTTGAGGCACCTGACTGGTACCCTCTCCCGCAGCTATATCAAGTCTTCTACTAATCGATTGCTTCCTAGTCGAAGGCATTGCTGAAAGAAAACAAGGTTAATATTAGATACAACACTAAGGATTCAACTCTACGCACGATCTAGATTTAGGAAGAAGGTAACAACCCTAGATGTCACGTAGTCTCCTGATTATAAATGTGGCGCGCTACACATCAATAATCAAGACTCTACTAGACACGGCTCATAGACAACCCCTAGGAGAGACTTGCTCCGATACCAAGTTTGTCACGACCCAAACTGGAGGATCATGACTAGTACCCGTGCCATACTTGCCGAGCACCAACGTACATTTTATCTAATCTCTTATTATCTTTAAGGGCCGACGAGATCAACATAAGTGGTAGATATGGATTGTGAACACCAAACAATGATAGATAATGGAATGAACATAGATAACATGGGATAACAAGACTGCCAAGAAACTACATATAAGTTAGGAGCTACCACGCTTCCATGAAAGGCTATACAACAAAAATCATCCGAAAAGGCATACCAAACTATACATAAGCCGACACCTGTCTATGAGCCTCTAAAGGAGCATAAGTAATGCAACATAGTCGGAACAGGGCCCCGACATACCCATAATATCTATAACCAAAAATGCATACCAAGACCACGGCAAGTCCGGAGAAGGGATCTCGCCTATAACCGCTGAACTGGAAAGCCTACTGTGGTGGGGGAACTGCGTCTACCTGTCTATCAGGACCTGCAGCACGACATGCAACGTCCACAAATAAAAAGGACGTGAGTATGAATAATGTACTGAGTATGTAAGGCAGGTCAATATAAATATGAATAATAATGTAAAGAGATGTAGAGAAGATACAACCTGTAACATCTGAGTGCTTCTAAGAGACAGTAACATGAAATGCATGATATATATATGCGCATAATCTTTTAAAAATATCCGCCTCTATGGACATCATCATTATCGTATCAACATCCGCCTCTGTGGGCATCATCATCATATCATACCCGGCCTCAAAGAGGACTCGGTAAACCCAACTGATCAGTGGTTGCACAATAGGTGCCATATCCGGCCGATTATAGTGCGGCTCGGTAGAGTAAAATAGATACATATATATAATGCATGTAGAACTCATTGGAATCATGTTCTGAACATTTCGGAGTGACGTAAGGTCGATATTCTTTGTACACATTATTAGGATTAACTCTTCATCAAGAATATTATAAGAATCAGGAAGTACCGACATTGATAACATAAGAATAAGAGGAGCAACCTCAACATCAATTGTTCCATAAGAAGGGAAACAATGCAAGTAATGCTAGCTTATAAGAGTAGAGTATCTTTGGAAGCTCGTTCATTGCATTATTTACAATCGGAGTCGTGTAAAAGAAGGAAAGGGATAGCCTCACATACCTTGTATATACTTCCTCAATCTCAAGCTATGCAATTGTGACGACTCCTTAGTCTACAATAAGAGAAACGACACTATCGTTATCATTTAAGTGTCATAACTATTGTGTATCGACCACAACCTATTTTACGATGAAACGGACATCACCTCCCTTATATATATTAATTCACACAATTCAAAACAATCACCAAACATCCCAAACAACATCAACAATAATCAAATTGAGCCTCCCAAAACATTCCCCACACATCCTAATAACTTCATACATAAGACGACCACCGTAGTCGTGTCAAACGACCAGGAAATGTTACAACGAACGACCAGCCCACAACCCTACATCTATATGGTGTTTCTCCACACCCTTCTCCCTCCAAACTCCACAATACAGAAGTAAAACATGCAGTCCAATAGCAACACAAAACAGTCCGCTACAAGTGAATAACTCGAACTCACGGCTTCCGATCACCGTCCCGTGAGTTCTTACAAGTATAAAACGAATTACCATGAATTTACAGCACAAAAAAAAGGATGAAAGAGATCAGTAAACTCACCTTACTTTCTGGATAACTCATCCCTTATCTTGATTCTTCAAACTCTAGGGTTTACTCCCAATTTGAACTTGAAAGAGAGGGAAAATCAATTAGGGTTTGTGGATAACTTTTGGGAGGAAGTTTACAGGGGTTTAGGTCTTGTTATTTGTAAAATATAATGAGGGATATATTTCAGGAGATAAGCCTTTTAATGGGCTCTTTGGATGACCCGAAATTGCCTCTTTTTGGGCTATCATTTAACCAAGTAGGTGACCCACCTACTTGTCACCTAGCAGCTTGTGCAGTCTCGCAAAAATGTCTATATCTATCTACTACAATGTTGTATTGATAAACGGTTTAATGAGTTGGAAACTAGACTCACGGATCTTCAATTTGGTGGGTAGATCATCCTGTAATTCCAAGTAGATTGGGAGAAAAGCTTAATAACATTTGACCTAAAGTTTAAGTAAAACTATGAACCTAAGTTGCGACAACTCTTGTCGACTTTTGTTTCATAACTCGTTTGACTTCAAGACTATGATACGGATATTATATGATTCAAATACCTTAAAACACGACTTCTTGAGAATATCAAGCACCCCTAGTTTTACCCAAAAATACGAGTTACAACATCCTTGATCCGTTTAACTTCTAATACGTGTTAATCACTCTTATACACTCTTGTATCATTTAAGATCAATAGGATTAACTTATTATCATCTCAAAGATAATCTCTTCTCATGTTTACGTTGATTAACTTATGGCATGAGCCAACGTACGTGAATATGGGTTGTAACACCCTCCCCCCTTAGGAGCATTCGTCCTCGAATGTAAGTGTTTAGGGGGAGCCTAACTCATCGTGGATTCCAACGGAAATTTCCGGCCCATTTTTCCCCTATAAAATGGATACTAGACAAACTTACAAGCAGTTAAACCCAACGTATTGCCATTCAAGGCTACGCAAAGCATTATGGATATGTACACTATCTGCATATCACCATTGTGTATTAAGGAAGAGTACTCTCAAGCTATTGCTTACCTCATAGAGATGTTTCACCTTCTAATGCGTCCTGCGTCCCTCGGTATCCTTGTTATCTTGAATCTGGAACAAGTAAGGGTATTTAGACTTCATCTGCTCTTCTGCTTCCCAAGTAATTTCTTCCCTATTCTTGTTCCTCCACAATACTTTGACGGAAGCTACATCCTTTGTTCTTAGCTTGTGGACTTGTCGATCTAATATAGCTACTGGCACTTCTTCATATGATAGATCCTTTGTAACTTGTACATCTTTGATAGGGACAACTCGAGAACGGTCTCCAATACATTTCCTTAACATAGATACATGGAATACCGGGTGGACAAATTCCAATTCGGATGGCAATTCTAACTCAGAAGCAACCTGTCCAATTCGTCGGAGAATTTTGTACGGACCGATATACCGTGGACTTAGCTTACCCTTCTTCCCAAAATGCATAACACCCTTCATCGACGAGATCTTCAGGAAAACCCAATCACCAACCTCGAAATCCAAATCACGACGTCGGATATCAGAATAATACTTTTGCCTGCTTTGTGCCGTCCTTAGCCGCTCTTGTATTTGTTTCACCTTCTCAATGGCTTGGTGAATCAAATCTGGCCCATATAGTTCTGTTTCACCGACTTCGAACCATCCAAGTGGTGATCTACATCTCCTCCCGTACAGTGCCTCGTACGGGGCCATTTTAATACTGGAATGATAGCTATTATTGTAGGCAAATTCTATAAGTGGAAGATGGTCATCCCAATTTTCCTTGAAATCCAGAACACATGCTCGTAGCATATCTTCAAGTGTTTGAATGGTACGTTCAGCTTGTCCGACAGTCTGAGATTCACTTGTGTGCCTAAACCCTTCTGAAAAGACCTCCAAAAGTTAGCCGCAAATTGCGCTCCTCGGTCTGATATAATAGATATCGGTACACCATGAAGCCTAACAATCTCCTTGATATACAACTTTGCATAATCTTCAGCTGTGTAAGTTGTCTTAACTGGTAGAAAATGGGCACATTTTGTAAGTCGATTAACTATCACCCATATGGAGTCAAACTTATGATAAGAGCGAGGCAATCCAATAATGAAGTCCATATTAATAACCTCCCATTTCCAGGTCGGAATCTCTATATTCTGAAGGAACCAATAGGTTTCTGATGTTCGATTTTTACTTGTTGACAATTAGGACACTGGGCTACAAATTCTGCAATAGACTACTTCATGTTATCCCACCAATACTGCTCCTTAACGTCATGATACATCTTTGTCGAACCGGGATGGATGGAATATCGGGATTGATGAATCTCAATCATAATCTTCTCTCTCAACCCTTCCACATCAGGCACACATAACCGGCCCTGGTATCTCAGTGCCCCATCTGCTCCGATCTCAAAAGCCGTAATTTTAAGCTGTTGAATGCTCTCTCTCAATCGTACTAAGGTAGGATCTTCATATTGCTGTGCTTTTACCTTAGCTACCAAAGATGATTCTGATGTATTCTGTACAGTAACCCCTCCTTCATCAGAGTCTAACAATCTAATTCTCATATTCGCTAGCTGATGAAGCTCATTAGTCAACCCCTGTCTACTTGCCTCAATGTGTACTAAGCTTCCCATTGACTTACGAATGAGCGCGTCTGCCACAACATTGGCTTTACCGGGATGGTACAATATTTCAACATCGTAATCTTTCAGTAATTCAAGCCACCTACGCTGCCTCAAATTCAACTCCTTCTGCTTGAAGATGTATTGTAAGCTCTTGTGATCTGTGTAGATGTCAACATGGACGCCGTATAAGTAGTACTGCCATATCTTCAAAGCATATATTAATGCAGCCAATTCCAAATCATGGGTCGGTTAATTCTTTTCATGCTTCTTCAATTGTCTTGATGCATAAGCAGTTACCTTCCCATGTTGCATAAATACGCACCCCAAACCTATACCTAAGGCATCAAAATATACCACATAACCTTGTGTTCCTTCTGGGAGAGTGAGCACTGGCGCATATGTCAATCGATTCTTTAACTCCTGAAAACATCGTTCACAAGCGTCAGACCACTGGAACTTAGTAGCTTTCTGTGTTAACCTAGTCAATGGTGATGATATAGAGGAAAAACCTTCTACAAATCGCCTATAATATCCTGCTAGCCCCAGGAAGCTACGGACTTCTGATGGTGTTGTAGGTCTCGGCCAATTCTTTACTGCATCGATCTTTTGAGTGTCAACACTAATACCCTCGTCAGATATCACATGGCCAAGGAATGCTACTGATTTCAGCCAAAATTCACATTTGGAGAGATTAGCATATAACTTACGATCCTGAAGCGTCTGTAATACTATCCATAAGTAGCCCTCATGTTCCGCCTCCGAACGAGAATACACCAAAATGTCATCAATGAATACGACCAGTATTCATGAGATCCATAAAAGTTGCTGGGGCATTTGTTAGCCCAAACGACATCACCAAGAACTCAAAGTGCCCATATCTTGTCCGGAAGGCCGTCTTTGGAATATCCTTCTCCTTAACCCTCACCTGATGATACCCTGAACGTATGTCAATCCTTGAAAACTACTTGGCATCCTGGAGTTGGTCAAACAGGTCGTCAATCCTTGGAAGTGGATACTTGTTCTTTATAGTAAACTTATTCAGTTGTCGATAGTCGATAGTCGATACACATCCGTAACGACCCGTCTTTCTTCCGCACAAACAGGTTTGGCGCACCACAAGGTGAGGTGCTAGGCCTAATGAAGCCCTTATCAAGAAAGTCCTTCAACTGCGCCTTCAACTCGCGCAACTCTGCCGGGGCCATCCTATATGGAGGAATAGATATGGGTTGAGTGTCAGGCAATACATCAATGCTAAACTCAATCTCCCTTTCAGGTGGAAGGCCTGGAAGTTCATCTGGGAAAACATCTGGAAATTCATTGACCACAAGGATTGATTGTAGAGTAGGAGGCTTTGTCTCCGCATCCCTAACGCGAACGAGATGATAAATGTAACCTTTTGAGATCATCTTCCTTGCCTTAAGATAGGAAATAAACCTACCTTTCGCTGTAGCAATGTTCCCTTTCCATTCGATGACTGGTTCATTAGAAAATTGAAACCTAACCATCTTCGTACGACAATCAACATTTTCATAGCATGAGGCCAACCAGTCCATTCCCATTATCACGTCGAAATCAACCATTTCTAATTCAAATAAATTCGCCGAGGTTTGACGACTACAAATCACCACTGTGCAACCTTTATATACCCTTATAGCAATCACAGAATCTCCTATCGGAGTAGATACCGCAAGTGGTTTACTTATCAATTTAGGTTCAGCGCCAAACCTATTAGCCACAAAAGGTGTAACATATGATAATGTAGATCCCGGATCAATTAACGCATATACATCATAAGAAAACATAGACAATATACCTGTAACAACATCCTGAGATGACTCGAGATCCTGTCAACCTACTAGAGCGTAGGTTCGATTTTGAGCACCACTCGAACTCGGCACTGCACCTCTACCTCTACCACGACCTGTCGACTGCTGAAAACCCCGCGCTGGAGGTCGAACTGATGAGGAAGAACCAGACACAGATCCATTTAGCTGAGCCATACCACCACCTTCTCTATTAGGACAATCTCGCTTCATATGGCTAGGCTGTCGCAAGAGTAGCACGCATCAAAACCTCGACGGCACAATCCAAAGTGGGCCTTGCCACACTGATCACAACGGGGTGTTGGGAGTCTCGTCTGACTAGTATCCCTATAATATTGCGAGCCTGATGCCCGGGAACTCTGACCTAGACCAAAATAGGTAAGTCGATCATACCGAGGCCTCTGAAACTGTGGAGGAGCACTAGCTACAGGTGGCGCCAAACTCCTCGAAAACTGGGGCCTAACACTACCTCTGAAGTCATGAGAATACCCTACAAACCTCGCCCTCTTATGCTGGCCCCTATCCTTCTCCCTATCTGCCCTTTGCTGGCGCTTACGATCCTCTTGAGTCTGAGCATAAGCCTAAATACGGGAAATATCCATGCCCTCCACCAAGGAGGCTGTCGTGCACTCATTTATCATATGTGTTCCCAACCCGTTCACGATCATATGCACCCTATCACTCATCTCGGCCACCATATGAGGAGCATACCTTGCTAAAAAATCAAACTGCATGCCATACTCTCGCACACTCATATTTCCTTGTCTAAGGTTCAAGAACTTATCAGCTCTAGCTCGTCGTATCTCAACGGGCAAATAGTGACGAAGAAAGGCCTCAATAAATTCCTTCCACACAGCTGGAGGGGCATTCAGACCCCTGGATCTCTCCCAACTATCATACCAGAAAACCGCTAAATCCCGTAACCGATATGAAGCCAACTCTACTGCCTCTGTATCTGTAGCATGCATAACCCGTAGTGTATGATGAACCTGGTCAATAAAAGTCTGTGGGTCCTCCTTGGGGTCTGATCTGGTAAACACTGGAGGGTCTAGATTAATAAAATCACGAACTCTCGTACTATCCGGTTTATCAACAACACCGGTATTCTGCCTCTGAGCCTGAGCAGCTACCAAGCTAGTCAACAACTGCACCGCACTCCGCATATCCTGCTCTGTAGGGCCAGACGAAGGAACTGGTGGTGCTAGGTTCCTCCATATCCTCTGGATGAGACGGAGTAGATGAGGTATGAGACGACATCTCACTCTGAGCCTCGCTTTGGCCTACTCTGGCTTGAGGCACCTGACTGGTACCCTCTCCCGCAGCTATATCAAGTCTTCTACTAATCGATTGCTTCTTAGTCGAAGGCATCGCTGAAAGAAAACAAGGTTAATATTAGATACAACACTAAGGACTCAACTCTACGCACGATCTAGATTTAGGAAGAAGGTAACAACCCTAGATGTCACATAGTCTCCTGATTATAAATGTGGCGCGCTACACATCAATAATCAAGACTCTACTAGACACGGCTCATAGACAACCCCTAGGACAGACTTGTACTGATACCAAGTTTGTCACGACCCAAACTGGAGGATCATGACTAGTACTCGGGTCATACTTGCCGAGCACCAACGTACATTTTATCTAATCTTCTTATTATCTTTAAGGGCTGACGATATCAATATAAGTGGTAGATATGGATTATGAACACCAAACAATGATAGATAATGGAATGAACATGGATAACATGGGATAACAAGACTGCCAAGAAACTACATATAAGTTAGGAGCTACCACGCTTCCATGAAAGACTATACAACAAAAATCATCCGACAAGGCATACCAAACTATACATAAGCCGACACCTGTCTATGAGCCTCTAAAGGAGCATAAGTAATGCAACATAGTCGGAACAGGGCCCCGACATACCCATAATATCTATAACCAAAAATGCATACCAAGACCACGGCCAGTCCGGAGAAGGGATCTCGCCTATAACCGCTGAACTGGAAAGCCTATTGTGGTGGGGGAGCTGCGTCTACCTGTCTATCCGGACCTGCAGCATGACATGCAGCGTCCACAAATAAAAAGGACGTGAGTATGAATAATGTACTGAGTATGTAAGGCAGGTCAATATAAATATGAACAATAATGTAAAGAGAGGTAGAAAAGATACAACCTGTAACATCTGAGTGCTTCTAAGAGACAGTAACATGAAATGCATGATACATATATACACACAATTTTTTAAAAACATCCGCCTCTTTGGGCATCATCATTATCGTATCAACATCCGCCTCTGTGGGCATTATCATTATCATATCATACCCGGCTTCAAAGAGGACTCGGTAAACCCAACTGATTAGTGGTTGCACAATAGGTGCCATACCCGTCCGACTATAGTGCGACTCGGTAGAGTAAAATAGATACATATATATAATGCATGTAGGACTCATTGAAATCATGTTCTGAACATTTCGGAGTGACGTAAGGTCAATATTATTCGTACACATTATTAGGATTAACTCTTCATCAAGAATATTATAAGAATCAGGATGTACCAACGGCATTGATAACATAAGAATAAGAGGAGAAACCTCAAAATCAATTGTTCCATAAGAAGGGAAACAATGTAAGTACTGCTAGCTTCTAAGAGTAGAGTATCTTTGGAAGCTCGTTCATTGCATTATGTACAATCGGAGTCGTGAAAAAGAAGGAAAGGGATAGCCTCACATACCTTGTACATACTGCCCCAATATCAAGCTATGCAATTTTCACGACTCCTTAGTCTACAATAAGAAAAACGACACTATCGTTATCATTTAAGCGTCATAACTATTGTGTATCGACCACAACCTATTTTACGATGAAACGGACAACACCTCCCTTATATATATGACTTCACACAAGTCAAAAATATCACCAAACATCCCAAACAACATCAATAATAATCAAATTGAGCCTCCCAAAATAGTCCACACACAACCTAATAACTTCATAATTAAGACGACCACCGTAGTCGTGTCAAACAACCAGGAAATTTTACGACGAACGACCATCCCACAACCCTACATATATATGGAGTTTCTCCACACTCTTCTCCCTCCAAAACTCCCCAATACACTAGTAAAACACGCAGCCCAATAAAAACACAAAACAGCCCGCAAAAAAGTCCGTTACAAGTGAATAACTCGAACTCACGGCTTCCGATCGCCGTCCCGCGAGTTCTTACAAGTATAAAACGAATTACCATGAATTTACAGCTAAAAAAAAATGGATGAAAGAAAGCAGTAAACTCACCTTACTTTCCCGGATAACTCAGCCCTTATCTATGTTCTTCAAACTCTAGGGTTTACCCCCAATTTGAACTTGAAAGAGACGGAAAATCAATTAGGGTTTGTGGATAACTTTTGGGAGGAAGTTTGCAGGGGTTTAGGTCTGGTTATTTGTGAAATATAATGAGGGATATATTTCAGGAGATATGCCTTTTAATGGGCTCTTTTGATGACCCGAAATTGCCTCTTTTTGGGCTATCATTTAACCAAGTAGGTGACCCACCTACTTGTCACCTAGCAGCTTGTGCAGTCTCGCAAAAATGTCTATATCTCTCTACTCCAATGTTGTATTGATAAACGGTTTAATGCGTTGGAAATTAGACTCATAGATCTTCAATTTGGTGGGTAGATAATCCTGTAATTCCAAGTAGATTGGGAAAAAATCTTAATAACATTTGACCTAAAGTTTAAGTAAAACTATGAACCTAAGTTGCGACAACTCTTGTCGACTTTTGTTTCATAACTTGTTTGACTTCAACACTATGATACGGATATTAAATATGTATGTATATATATATATATATATATATATATGTATGTATATATATATATGTATGTATGTATGTATGTATGTATGTATGTATGTATGTATGTATGTATGTATGTATGTATGTAGTAATCTGAATAGCATCTTAATAACACCAAAAATTCTAGAACGAAATATTTCAATAGCACCTATTTAATCCTCTCACAGATTAGTATTATAGTAGGAAAAAATTAAATAATTTCGTTTATGCTCTATATAACTATAGAACACATTTCATTAAAATAGAAGACCTGATATCTCAAAATAATACTTCAAGTGTTATATATAGAATTCTATTTAGAGTGAATGTCTATCTTTTAGAGAGTTTTGCTTTGTGGCTAAGTCATTTTTCTCCTATAAATAGAGGGGCCTTACCCAATTGTAAATTATCCCAAAATCAATAAGAATTTACTCTCTCTTTATCTGCAATATTGTTCTTCTTGTTTTATTGTTTCATAACACGTTATCAGCACGAGACTCTACCGTCTCAAGAAGCTCTTTGAGAAGATTAAGAAAATCGAAGGTATGTAGTCTCTATACCTATGTGTTGAATATATATTGACAAAAGCGTAATATTGTCCGGTGGTTCAAAATCATAATTTTTCACATAGCAAACCTTGAAAAGTGTTTTCATATTTAGTTAAGACTCTACTAGTTAACAATTGTAGTATTGTTTTAATAATCTGTATCAAATGAAGATTTTTCAAAAGTACTACTACCATATTAGGAATCCAGAAAAGGTAATAAGCAACCAACTAATTTCTTTACTCATTTTATAATCCAATCACATACTTACTTGTTCTGATTAATGGTGATTGGTGAGCCGTGTGATATTCTGAGATGGCCTCTTCATTCTCATGTTAAAGTAATTTTACATTTGTACTAACTTGTATATTAATAAATAATAAGTTATGGAATTTAACAAAATAAATTGTACTAGTTTCAATGTATATAAAAAATACATTTTCTGACATGAGTATCTTCCATAATTTAACCTTGGCATGATGAATCTATTGATGCATGAGATTTAATTATGAATTGTTGGTTCATTTAATTATAGAGAAGACTAAAAAAATATGGATATCTCTCAAACTAAACTTGGATAAAAGTTCAATTGTAAAAATATTTGTTTCATTGATTCATGTACGACACATATAATATTCAAAGAGAAGAAATATTTCTCTCATTTGGAAGGCAGATGTTACTACAATTTCTGGTAGTAGTAATCTAATTGAAGGCTCTAGAAGAGCTACTATAACTATGCCTAAGGGAACAATACTTATCATAGAGAATGCAATGTTCTCCTCCAAGTCCAAGAGGAACTTGTTGAGTTTTAAAGATATCCGCCGAAATGGATATCATATTGAGACAATAGATGAGAATAATCTTGAATATCTTATCTCATCTTTACCAAGAATGTCTCTGGCCAGAAAAGAGTTATTGAGAAGTTCCCGTCTTTATCTTGTGGCCTGTATTGGACAAGAATTAGTGCCACATTCTATTGTAAATCATAAGGTTACTGATTCCAATACTTTTGTACTTTGTCATGATCGATTGAGACATCCTATATCAATTATGATGAGACGAATTATAGAAAACTCAAATGTGCATCCATTAAAGAATTTAAAGATTCTTTTAAATAATGAATTTTCTTGCACTTCTTGTTATCAATGCAAGTTAATTATAAGACCACCACCAACAAAGGTCGGGATTGAGTCCCTGCATTTTTAGAACGTATACGAGGGGATATTTGTAGACCTATTTACCCACCTAGTGGGTCGTTTAGATATTTTATGGTCTTAATAGATGCATCTTCTAGATGGTCTTACGTGTGCTCATTTGCAAGGCAGATGTTACTACAATTTCTGGCAGTAGTAATCTAATTGAAGGCTCTGGAAGAGCTACTATAACTCTGCCTAAGGGAACAATACTTATCATAGAGAATGCAATGTTCTCCTCCAAGTCCAAAAGGAACTTGTTGAGTTTTAAAGATATCCGCCGAAATGGATATCATATTGAGACAATAGATGAGAATAATCTTGAATATCTTATCTCATCTTTACCAAGAATGTCTCTGGCCAGAAAAGAGTTATTGAGAAGTTCCCGTCTTTATCTTGTGGCCTGTATTGGACAAGAATTAGTGCCACATTCTATTGTAAATCATAAGGTTACTGATTCCAATACTTTTGTACTTTGTCATGATCGATTGAGACATCCTGGATCAATTATGATGAGACGAATTATAGAAAACTCAAATGTGCATCCATTAAAGAATTTAAAGATTCTTTTAAATAATGAATTTTCTTGCACTTCTTGTTATCAATGCAAGTTAATTATAAGACCACCACCAACAAAGGTCGGGATTGAGTCCCTGCATTTTTAGAACGTATACGAGGGGATATTTGTAGACCTATTTACCCACCTAGTGGGTCGTTTAGATATTTTATGGTCTTAATAGATGCATCTTCTAGATGGTCTTACGTGTGCTCATTTGCAAGGAAAATGTTACTACAATTTCTAGTAGTAGTAATCTAATTGAAGGCTCTAGAATAGCTACTATAACTCTGCCTAAGGGAACAATACTTATCATAGAGAATGCAATGTTCTCCTCCAAGTCCAAGAGGAACTTGTTGAGTTTTAAAGATATCCGCCAAAATGGATATCATATTGAGACAATATATGAGAATAATCTTGAATATCTCATCATTACCAAGAATGTCTCTGGCCATAAAAGGGTTATGAGAAGTTCCCGTGTTTATCTTGTGGCCTGTATTAGACAAGAATTAGTGCCACATTCTATTGTAAATCATAAGGTTACTGATTCCAATACTTTTGTACTTTGTCATGATCGATTGGGACATCCTGGATCAATTATGGTGAGACGAATCATAGAAAACTCAAATGGGCATCCATTAAAGAATTTAAAGATTCTTTTAAATAATGAATTTTCTTGCACTTCTTGTTATCAATGCAGGTTAATTATAAGACCATCACCAATAAGGGTTGGGATTGATTCCCCTACGTTTTTAGAACGTATACAAGGGGACATTTATAGACCTATTTACCCACCTAGTGGGTCGTTTAGATATTTTATGGTCTTAATAGATGCATCTTCTAGATGGTCTTACGTGTGCTCATTTGCAAGGCAGATGTTACTACACTTTCTGGTAGTAGTAATCTAATTGAAGGCTCTGGAAGAGCTATTATAACTTTGCCTAAGGGAACAATACTTATCATAGAGAATGCAATATTCTCCTCCAAGTCCAAGAGGAACTTGTTAATTTTTAAAGATATCCACCGAAATGGATAATATATTGAGACAATAGATGAGAATAATCTTGAATATCTCATCATTACCAAGAATGTCTCTGGCCAGAAATGGATTATTGAGAAGTTCCCGTATTTATCTTGTGGCCTGTATTAGACAAGAATTAGTGCATTTGAAGCACATTTCTATTGTAAACCATAAGGTTACTGATTCCAATACTTTTGTACTTTGGCATGATCGATTGGGACATCCTGGATCAATTATGATGAGACAAATTATAGAAAACTCAAATGAGCATACATTAAAGAATTTAAAGATTCTTTTAAATAATGAATTTTCTTGCACTTCTTGTTATCAATGCAAGTTAATTATAAGACCACCACCAACAAAGGTCGGGATTGAGTCCCTGCATTTTTAGAACGTATACGAGGGGATATTTGTAGACCTATTTACCCACCTAGTGGGTCGTTTAGATATTTTATGGTCTTAATAGATGCATCTTCTAGATGGTCTTACGTGTGCTCATTTGCAAGGCAGATGTTACTACAATTTCTGGCAGTAGTAATCTAATTGAAGGCTCTGGAAGAGCTACTATAACTCTGCCTAAGGGAACAATACTTATCATAGAGAATGCAATGTTCTCCTCCAAGTCCAAGAGGAACTTTTTGATTTTTAAAGATATCCGCCGAAATGGATATCATATTGTGCCTATTGTCATCTCGCGACCTGGCGTTTGCAAAATTAACGGCACAAATAATCCGATTACGAGCACAATTTCCCGATCATCCAATTAGGTCTATTAGACTTGATAATGATGCTGAGTTTTCAGACCAAGCATTTAATGATTATTTCTTATCAATTGGGATAAAAGTGGAACATCATGTAGCTCATTTTCACACTCAAAATGGGCTTGTAGAGTCTTTAATTAAAAGTCTGCAATTGATAGCAAGACCGTTACTCATGAAAACGAGGTTGTCCACTTCTGTTTGGGGTCACGCTATTTTGCATGCAGCAATACTAGTTCGTCTCAGACCGACAAATTATCATAAATATTTCCCGTTGCAATTTGTTTTGGGTCATGAACCTAAAATATCCCATTTAAGAATTTTTAGATGCGCAATATATGTGCCTGTAGCACCTCCATATCGCACCAAAATGGGTCCCCAAAGAAGGTTAGAAATATATGTTGGGTTTGAATCGCCCTCTATTATTGGCTATCTTCAAACATTAACAGGGGAGTTATTCACTGCTTGATTTGCAGATCGTCGGTTCGATGAGACACTTTTTCCAAAATTAGGGGGAGAAATTGGTGAAACCTTAAATCTAAAATTTAATCATGAAGGAAGTTCATGGAAAAATTGACAATCATTATGCTCAATCCCAAAGCTTCTACTCAATTGGTTAAAGTCTCGTGCTGATAATGTGTTATGAAACAATAAAAGAAGAAGAAGAGTATTGCAGAGAAAAGTATGGAGAGAGAATTCTTATTGATATGAGATGAAATTATTTGGTTCCTAACCCTGAACAAGTTATGAGGGGAGAATGTAATATACTTTCGTGTATAACATATATCAAACTGATATAGATAACTTTATTCTCATAAGCAATAGTCATTTAGCTACTAAGTGGAGGCACTCAATAAATCATTTTGCTAAACCAACTGTGATGTAAACCAACTTATCAAGATGAACTATCTTGAATAAATTTTTTTGAATATGCTCTAAATTAAATTATTGAGCAAGTTTCCTCGCAAACACCAGGTTGCGAGTTAGTAATAATCGCACATGTAGCCATCTCATAAATGCATCTTTATAAGGTATACATGGCAGGTGAATTGGCCCATATTCACCTTTGATATTTTCAGCATTCACGGGATTCAATCCCAATTTTAGTTGGTGTAATAATTGAGAGAACAAGAAAAATAAGAGAATTCATAAAGAACTTTCTTGTTCTTTAATATTTATCCATGTGAATTCTCTTTTATTTTTTGTGGTGACCCAAAAATGTCATCTTTAATTTAAACAATTATTGATGTGAATGACGTTCCTTTTTCTAGTAACATATCGCTTATGAAGTCACTGTTAGTATTATTTTCATGTGGTATTACGTTGATTGGATTGTGTATGTGTTTTTAGGATTGGTTTCTGGGATTCTTCTGACAGGTGGATAGGCCTAGTGACAAAGGAAACTCTGGTGAAATTTTCGGAAAATTTGGGAGTTAGTCAAAATTTGGGAGTTAGAGATGTGTGAGAATATAGATAAGTCGTGCTAAGTGTTTGGGGGTCGACTACTCCTTATACGAGGACTATTAACATGATGGATATGAATAGGACACGGTATAAGTGTAAGAGGCATATTATAAGTGATTTGAGGTCTAAGGGGAGGCCTAGGTTTAAGCCAAGTTGAAAAATCACACGATGGACTAAAATTTCAAATGCGTACGCATAAGACCTCACTTTGGAGGAGCATATATACATATATATGACGATTTATATGACGAAAAACCTATCAAATTAAATCCCTTCGAGTCTAGTTTCCAACGCATCAAATCTTTTGTCATTTGGAGGTGTATACTGAATGTTATGACCCTTTTACTGGACTGTGTAATAGCGCGCCCGGTAGCGCGTCCAGTAGCGCGACCCCGCTAATTTGATATGTTTCTGCCTTGTGAGCGCAGCCGAAGCGCGGTTGTAGCGCGCTCGCGCAAGTAAACGAACTATAATACCCCTGGACAGTGTATAAACCGACTTTCTCCCATTTTTAGTCATTCAAGCTCGGATTTTGGGCGATTTCAAAGGGGTTTTTCACGATTTCGACTTGGTAAAGTGTCCTATATCCGAAAGTGATTACATTTCATAAATCTATGTCAAGATTCATCATTTATTTCGGATTTGGATGAAATAAATTGGGGTTTTTTTTGTAAATCTTTCCAAAGATGAAAAGTTAGGATTTGAAGGTCCATTTGACTTCGGAATTCGATAATTTTTGTATGGATGAACTCGTATCGGAATGGGTGTTCGGATTTTGTAAGTTTATCCGGGATTCAAAATGTGGGTCCCACTGCTGAATATTAAAATGAATTTGGATTTTTATCCGGAAAATTAGTTAATTCTTATGGAATTCATTCCTACTATCCGTGTTGAGTATTACGAATTGTTTGTGAATAAATTTGAAGCTTTTGGAGGCAAACTCAAAAGGAAAAGCTGTGGTCGAGTAATTGATTGGAATTTGCGAAGCGAGGTAAGTGTTTGGCTTAACCTTAGCTTGAGGGAATAGGTGTTGTGTCCTATTTTCTATGTGTAAGTATCATGTTCGACGTATATGTGAGGTGGCGAGTACCTATACGTTGGTGTCAAGGATGCCCGTGAGTCGAATATTTTGATTTATGTGTTTTTTCGTAAGTAATATTTGAGTTTCACTTTGTAGTTATCTATGTTGGTGGAAATTCCTTGATGTTGAATAAGTGTTGAGTATTATTTTCAATTGAAGATTTTTATTTGAAGTTATGTACTAAGTGAGATTGGATATAGCTATTTTTCCTTGACAAGATGGTATTAATTCCACCGTGGACTCCCTTGCCGGGACGTTATGGTTTTATTTATGTTTACTTTGTTATTGTTCCTTTTCGGATTGCTATCATTTGATGTGTTTGGGTGAGAAAGAGTGTAAAAGCACGAAGGGTGATGTCGTGCGTGAGATTATGAGTGAATGTTAATGCACGAAGGGTGATGCCGTGCCGATGTTGTGATTTTAAAAGCACGAAGGGTGATGTCGTGCTATGGTATGAGAGATAATACACGAAGGATAATGTCGTGCCATGATATTGTGAGGTAAAAGCACGAAGGGTGATGCCGTGCCGAATATATTGATTCTGATGATGAGGACGAGAGTAAAAGCATGAAGGATGATGCCGTGCACTTGTTTTCGTATTACTTTCGTTTGCTTAAATTGATATCTAAATTGTGTCTTACCTCGTTATTTCCATTATTTGATATTTCCTCCCCTCACCATGTTCCCCTTTTCCTTTATGCTTAACTGCTTATTTCTCGTTGTATTATTTTTCTCCGTATGCTATTAAACTGCACATGTTGACTTTGGTTATCGTGTCTTAGCCTCGTCACTACTTCACCAAGGTTAGGCTCGGCACTTACTTAGTACATGGGGTCGGTTGTACTGATACTACACTCTGCACTTTCGTGCAGATCCCGGTGTAGGACCCTACAGACCATAGATCGAGGTTGCTGCCTTCAGTCCAGTGGAGACCACGAGGTAGTCCTGCAGGCGTCCGCAGGCCTTAGCATCCCTTCCTACTTATTTTTTTTCATTCTGTTCTAGCTATTTCAGAAACAGATGTACTTATTTCATTTAGACCATTACATGTATTATTCATAGACAGTCCGTGAGTTTGTGACTCTAAAATTCTGGGATTGGTTTTTGTGAAATTTCGTAAAGGCATTAAACTGAGTTTATATACCTTGCTTCATTTTGTACTTTTATTTATGTTAAGTGTTGTATTTCACGTATTATTAGATAATGATAAAGGAATTAGGTGAATTAGATATTCACGTTGGCTTTCCTAGCGGGTTCAACATTAGGCGCCATCACATTTTCGATGGTGGGAAATTCGGGTTGTGACAAGTTGGTATTAGAGCACTAGGTTGCCTAGGTCTCACAAATTAATGGACAAGCTTAGTAGAGTCTGAGGGATCGGTATGGAGACGTCTGTGCTTATCCCCCAGAGGTTGCAGAGTTTAGGAATAATTTCACATCTATTTTTCTCTGTCGTGCGAATTGAATTCTAAATGCTAACTAAATTTCTATTCTACTCTCTCGCAGGATGGCGAGAACATGTGCTTCTTCATCCACTGATCAGCAGTCCGAGTCTCCAGTTGCAGCTCTTATGAGAGGCCGAGGCCGAGGACGAGGCCGTGCTAGAGGCAGAGGCAGAGGCAGAGGCAGGGAAAGAGCTCAGCCCCTTTGCTGATGAGGTTCCTGCCCAGACAGTCCCGGTTGGGCCAGCTCAGGTTCTTGAGGGGTTCATTGCCACCCCAGTACTCCAGGATGCTCTGGTCCGTCTAGTGGGCCTCATGGAGAGTATCACTTAGGCAGGTTTGCTTCCTGCGGCACCAGCCATATCTCAGGCTAGGGGAGGAGCCTAGACTCTCGCTACTCGCACTCCGGAGCAGTTGGCTCCTCAGTTTCAGACTCCAGTAGCTCAGCCAGCTGGGGTAGTTCAGCTGGGTATTATGGCTCAGACCGGTGATGGAGCATCTATGTCTGCTGATGCGTTGTGGAGGTTTGACAGGTTCACCAAGCTTTTCACTACTACTTATAGCGATGCATCTTCAGAGGATCCCTAGGACTATTTGGATAACTACCGTGAGGTTCTACGGAACTTGGGGATAATGGAGACCAATGGGGTCGACTTTTCTACCTTTCGTTTGTCAAGTCCCGCCAAGACTTGGTGGAGAGATTATTGTTTGGCCAGACCAGTTGGATCACTGGCCTTGACTTGGGCCCAGTTCACTCAGCTATTTCTGGAGAAGTTTCTTCCTATCACTCAGAGAGAGGATCTTTGGAGGCTGTTTGAGCATCTCCAGCATGGCTCTATGACCGTCACTCAGTACGAGACCAGATTCGTTACCTTGGCCCAGCATGCTATTATGATACTTCCCATCGAGCGAGAGAGGGTGAGGAGATTTATCGAGGAGCTAGCTAAGCCGATCAGATTGCAGATGGCCAAGGAGACAGGGAGTGAGATTTCTTTCCAGGATGCAGCCAATGTGGCCAAACGAGTTGAGATGGTTCTGTTGCAGGGGGGGTGGTCAGGGGTCTGACAAGAGACCCCGTCATTTTGGCAGGTTCAATGGCGCCTCATCTGGAAGCAGGGATTCTTTTGGTAGGGGCCATCCTCCTAGGCCTTTTCATTCGGCACTTCAGGTTTCTCACAGTGCTCTAGGTGGCTGTGGTTCTCATATGCAATATTCTGATCAGTTGCCCTACAATACACCATCAGCTCCTATTAGTGCACCGCCGATTCAAGGTTTTCAGGGTGGTTACTCAGGTTGTCAGGGTCAGTTTCAAGGTCAGCAGCCTCAGCAGCTGAGGGCTTCTTCCTGACTCCTGGATCACAAATTATGAAAAGTTAAGGGAACAAGAAGAACCTCTACAATTTGGTGATCCAAGTTTTACCAAAAGAAATGATAAAACCGTTTCCATAAGTTTTGACCATTCCCATCTCAAAAAACCAAATAAAACCATATTTTCTTGCCAAATGATCCAACCCAAAGACACATATCCTAACCCTGACCCTGAAAGAGAACTTTTTTGGAATATACAAACCATCATGGAAGAACATGACTAGTGTCAACATTTCGACAAAGAAGGAAAAAGAGTTTGGTGGTACAAATGCCCCTTTACGGGACACTGCTCTTGGGATCTCGATTGCGATTTCCAAGATTGTTTGGAAGATCCAATTGGAGAATATGATGAACACCACCAGCATCACTAGGATAGATTTGGCCTCAACAAGCCCAAACAAAAATCCAAGAAAAAGGGGAAAGCTACTGAAAAGCAATTCCGAGCCAGATATGAAAATAAAGATCCTTCAATTGGTTCATTGAGCCGTCCAGGAAAATATGAATTTCTTGTCAGCTACAAACCCCAAGAATGGCCAAAATTACCAAAAAACTTCACTCCAAGTTGGGAAGATAGTGAAATCACCCCAGAATCCAATAAACCACCTAAACCTAAAACTCCATCAACCCAAAAATCCACACACCCACAAATATTCATGATGAGCCCTTCAAGTTCCAGCCATACCCAAGATTTTCCTCCACTCCAGCCTTTTGAAAAAGAAGGTATCAGCCATGCTCCAAAAATCCCAAGAAAAATATAGTATTACCTTCTGGAGAAAAACCTCCAACAAGTGACATCGAGGCGACAATGAACTGGCAA
>ML329046.1:0-28777 GCA_005239505.1 Nicotiana paniculata
CTCTCTGTGTTTTAATATGCTTTGAATTTGCAAATAACAAGCAAAATGAAAACCTCAAAGGTGCTCCCAAATCCTTGTCCTTTGCATTTTGGTTTCATTATATAAAGCACCATATATGAAGTTGCTAAGAGCATGTGTATAGTGTGGATAAAACATAACAGAAGTGATTTCATGCATCTTGTGCTTGCTTCTTCAAGTAATCCAAGTAATTGTTGGCAGACACACGAGGAAAATCTACTTCTCTTTTTTGGTTTGGAATATGCTTCTGTTCTTCTAAATTCATTTTACCCTTTTGTTAGTCCTATTGGATGTGGTCCATGTGGACATAAACCAACCGTCAGAAAATGTTTCATCCTCGAATTTGAAAGAAGAATCATACCTTAGAGTGACATTTACAGGAGGATCAAAGGCACCCGAAATGTTTGAAACTGAATTATTCCGCAGATCACTAGGTTTGCAAAATCAATGAAAGATTGGTTAGAAAGAATTCCTTGATACAAATCCTCATTCAATGGTTTCAATCTGGAAGTAAATACTACTGTTAAAAATCAGAAATTGGTGTCATCTTTCTGCTTCACATCTTACATCACAAGTCTGGAAGTTGTAGCAAAGGTCCTGTTTTGCCAAATGTCAGTGGAAATGGAACCATTCAGAAAGTTGTTCTCAAGCGACCTGTGACAAATCCATCCCACCAATTCGTTAATGGTACATTTCCTTCAGCAAAACAGTTGATATTGCAAGACAAAGTGAAGATTCTCACAGTTTCTGCAGGGACGGAAGAAGAGAAAAACTCTTGGGAACAGATCCATTAAGATGGTTATGCGCTAGAATACTGCATCATTAGTTTCAAGTGTACATTAGATTATGCTAAGAAGTAAAGGCCAGAAGATAAAAGAAACACGGAAATAGGCAATCCTGTTGCAAATGATGCAGAACCAAAAGAAAATATCTATATGAAGATACTACCAAGATCAATACCAAGAAACTTACATAGTTGTCATATTGTTGGAAAGCTTATTCTGTGGTATAGATCCAGAAAGTTGATTCCAGCTGAGATCACTGTATACAGAAGTATACAACTGAAGCTTATCAAAAGAAGCAGAATAAAGCAATAGAAAACTCACACTTACAGATAGCTTAGGTTTCCTATTCTGCTGAAATCTGGCACGGATCCTTGCAAAAAGCAATTTCTGAGACTTCTGCAATATCAGAAGCAGCATTTAATCTTTACTGAGTGTGTGAGTGAGGATATTAACTTCATGTCTAGTTCTACTAACATGTTCCATCATGATACAATATCCCAAAATTTTTCTTTCACACGTAACGTGGGAGTCCAAATACTTGTGTTTCGACTTGTTCTTTTTTATCTATCATTTTCTTTTGGCAAGTTTTTTTTCATGTATCATGAGTTAATGATTTCTGTTATACCTTAATATTCTTTTATTCCACCATCTTCCAGCATGTAAACAAAAGCATAATAGAAAAAGAACTCTGCTTGGACCGATGCATTTTAAAAAGATTTAAGGTGGAATGCAAACTGATCACAAGCTATAACAGCATCTTAGTCTCCAGATATTTAGTAAAATAATTGAACCCCATCTTTATTTTCCTGATAGACTGAATAGGAAAGAGAAACCAGAAGCAAAATAAAAGGCCAAATGTTATCAAAAGAGAGAAAGAAGCATAAAACAGATGAAGAAATGCACAGGTGGAAAGTAAGAAAGGGATCCTGCGAGAAAGTATGGGAGAAAAATATATTATTGATATATTAATTATAATACAATGAGCCTTATTTATAACTATACATAATACATATGCTACTTCTATTCAAAGTCGGTACATATTAACTATATAACTATCTAACACTTTCCCTAAAGCTGGTGCATACAAATCATATGTACCGAGCTTGTTACATATGTAACCAATACGAGAACCAGTGAGGGACTTGGTGAAAATGCCTGCAAGTTGATCATTCGACTTCACAAACTTTGTAGCAATATCTCCCGAGAGTATTTTTTTCTCAAACAAAGTGACAGTCAATCTAAACGTGTTTAGTTTTCTCATGGAACAATGAATTTGATATAATATGAAGAGCAGCTTGATTATCACACACAAGTTTCATCTGCTGATCTAACCAAATTTCAACTCCTCGAGCAACTGTTTAATCCAAATTAGCTCACATGTTGCCATAGCCATTGCTCGATATTCTGCTTCTACACTAGACCGAGCAACCACATTTGGTTTATTGCTCTTCCAAAACACCAAATTACCTCCTACTAAAACACAATATCTAGACGTAGAATGTCTATCAGAAGGTGATCCTGCCTAATCAGCATATGAGTATCCAACGATCTGCTCATGGACTCGATCCTCAAATAATAGTCCTTTTCTTGGGAGCTGATTTTATATACCGAAGAATGGGACAACTGCATCCCAATGACTATCACAAGGAGAATCCATAAACTGACTCACAACACTCACAGGAAAGGAAATGCCAGGTCTAGTCACTGTGAGGTAATTTAATTACTAACCAGCCGCCTATATCTTGCGAGATCGCTGAGAGGATCCCCTGTCCTAGCAGAAGTTTAGAATTCGGATCCATAGGAGTGTCAACAGGCTTACAACATGTCATTCGTGTTTCCTCAAGAATGATTAGCATACTTCCGTTGTGAGATCACAATACCTGAGCTAGACTGAGCGAACTCAATACCAGGAAAATACTTTAATCTGCCCAGATCCTTAGTCTGAAAGTGCTGAAAGAGATGATGCTTCAACTTAGTAATACCATCTTGATCATTGCCGGTTATAACAATATCGTTAACATAAACAATCAGATAAATACAGAGATTTGAAAGAGAATGCCGATAAAACACAGAGTGATCAGCTTCACTATGAATCATGCCATACTCCTGGATAAATGTGTTGAACTTACCAAACCAAGCTCGAGGAGTTTGCTTTAGAACATAAAGTGACTGCGCAAGCGACATACAAGCCACTAGACTCCCCCAGAGCAACAAAACAGGTGGTTACTCCATTTAAACTTCATCCTCAAGGTCACCGTGAAAAAAAGCATTTATTAATGTCGAATTGATAAGAGAGGCCAATGGCGAACAACAACCATGAATAGGAAAAGGCGGACGGATGCTATTTTAGCAATGGAAGAGAAATTATCACTATATTCGGGCCCAAATATCTGAATATATCCTTTGGCAACAACACGGGCCTTAAGTCTATCAACCTGGCCATCCGGACCAACTACGAATGCATAAGATTTACTTGAAGGAAGAGGAATAATACTCGTATGTAAAGCAGACATCTCGCCAACCATAGAGTGTCGCCATCCTAGATGAGACAATGCTTCACCCGTAGACTTAGGGATGGAAACAGAGGACAAAGAAGATACAAAAGCATAATCGGGTGATGATATATGATGATGATAACTTAAACCGACATAATGGGGATTAAGATTAAGTGTGGTCATTATACCTTTCCGAAGTGCCATTGGCAGACCAGGAGGAGACAAGTCCGCACTAGGAGCAGGGTAAGGTGCAGAACGTGAATCAGCTGGGCAACAATAAGTCAAGAGTGGTATTCCTGTGGCTGGGGATCTAGGATGAGCAACACTAGATTTTTCAACGGTTGGTAGGTAAGACTTTTGTGGATGAGGATGTAGGAGGAGCTATAGGTGTGGGGTTGGAGCTAGATCTGGGGCTATAGGTGAAGGGAAAATAGTGATTGAATCTCCAAAAGATGTAACTGGTAGCACCTCAGAAATGTCTAAGTGACCACCTAGGCCTATGAAGTATGGTTGAGTTTCAAACAAGGAAATATCAACAGTCATAAGGCACCGCTGGATGTCAGGTGAGCAGCATCGATAACCCTTTTGCGCTCTCGAGTAACCTAGAAATACACACTTAAGAGCACGTAGAGTTAACTTATCTTTTCCTGGAGTAAGGTTATGAACAATATATGTGCTCCCAAAGACACGAGGCGGAAGAGAGAACAAAGGTGTGTGAGGAAACAACACAGAGAATGGAACTTGATTCTGGATAGATGAGGATGTCATACGATTAGTAAGATAACAAGATAAGAGAACTGCATCCCCCCTCCAAAAAAAACGACCGCAACAGAACATGAGATTACATGAGTAGGGTACAAGCAGTTTCAATGAGATGCCTATTCGTCCTTTCTGCTACCCCATTTTCTTGAGATGTGTATGGACAAGATGTTTGATGAATGATCCCATGAGAATTCACAAAACTGCAAATGATTTTGGATCCCATAAGAGTTCATAAACTGCAAATGATCTTGAGATGTGTATGGACAAGATGTTTGATGAAATGTGCGGATAGAACCCCAAATTGATTTTGGATTTCAGCGTGGAAGGTCTGAAAAATAAAAAACAACTCAGATCGATTTTTCATCAATAATATCCAAGTGCACCTGAATAATCATCAATTAAACCAACAAAGTAGCGAAATCCCAAGGTAGAATTGACCAGACTAGGACCCCAAACATCTGAATGGACTAAAGTGAAAGATGACTATGCTCGATTATCAGGACACTAAGGGAAATAGGAGGCGAGGGGTAGAAAACATCAATGAAAGACTAGAGCGAGTATGCTGACCGAGCTGACATGACTCACACCCTAGAGTGGACAAGCGAGACAAACCAGGTACCATTTTATGAAGTTTTGATAAACTGGGATGTTCCAACCGTTTTTGTAATAAATCTGGTAAATCAGTAAATGAACAAGTTGTTGATGTGGGCTCATGTGATTTCGCAAGGATAAGGTAATAACATTTGATTCATGCCCGGTACCCATGATCCGCCCGTACTATGTTCCTGTATAAAAACAAGGTCATCAAGAAATAAATGGAACATTTAAGTGATTTAAGGACTACCAGGAACATAAATAACTGAGTTCAAAGGTAAAGAAGAAAGTGGACTTACTTGACCTATTCCAGTTGCCACGCTTTGAGACCCATTGGCCATTGTGACCATTCGAAGAGATTGAGAATAGGAAATAGTAGTGAAAGCAGATTTATTACCAAAAAAAAATGATAAGACGCTCCTGAATCAATAACCCAATTGTTGGGAGAAGAAGATTGAGAGACACAAGTAACACTATTACGTGTTTGAACAACAGTAGCAATCTCAGAAGATGTATGTTTACATGATTTGTACTGAAAAACCTCTATATATTCTGATAAAGAAGCCAATTAAATTGGATTCAATGCATTGGATTCAACGGATTGTGAGTCAAAGGCTTCTGATACGAATAACATTATAATGATTTAAGGCAGATCCTAGTGACCAACTCAAGAATTTGCTGCAAAAGTGTTGCTCGAGAAATTTGAAAATAATAAGACTAGTTGAAAAAGCTTCAGTCGAGTTCCACACTACAAAATAGGTTCTAAAACACCCCTAGAAAATACAAACTTTTCTGGGAATTACTGTTCAAGCCGGAAATATCATTGTTCACACCGGAAAAATATAAAAGTTGTCGGAATTTGGTTTAAATTGGATGGATAGGCTCGAAATTAAGGGGAACAGACTGTCCTGAAGAGTCGTCGCCAGAAAATAGCCGAAAACTGCCTCACGCGTCGGCGCGTGACGTCTGAACTTCGCCGGAAAATTTTCTTTCGGCGGCGCCTGAGGGCGCGTGGGGGCTTTTCTGGCGGAGATTTTTTATGGGTTGGTTGCCGGAGGCTAATCTATTCGTGGTGGTGTTGGTTTTTGCACAACACTGACGAGTAGTGATCTTTCTTGCGGACAGACCAGCGTTTGCCGGAAAGAGATTTTTCTTCCCGGAGTTGCTGGAATTTATGCACATCGATAAATCTCTCACGATTGCTCTGATACCATGTGAGAAAGCATGGGGAGAAACATATATTATTGATATACTAATTATAATACAATGAGCCCTATTTATAACTATGCATAGTACATATCCTACTCCTATTCAATGTGGGACTCAAAGTAATAACATATTAACTATAAAATTATCTAACAGATCCAAACCCAAAAGTGTGGCCTAGTGGTCGATGATTCTGGAATAAAAACCGTGGGAAACTAAAGTTTGAATCCTAGCTGACAAAAAGACCTAGATGTTCTCTTCCTACATGCCTAATGGTAGAGTTACCTGGTGTCTATACTGGTGGGAGAATGCACGTATCTATTGGAACAGTCGAGGTCCTCACAAGCTAACCCTAACACCACCATTATCACAAAAAAAAATGGTTGGATGTCATATAATACACAGCTCCATGAGCAAAACGCACATGTTAACCCCACTTTTTAATGATTGGTTGTACTAAAGAGTGTCTGCATCGGTTCATAGTTTCACACCTTTAAACGTACAAAGCGAGTTCCAAAATCTCACAAGTAAACATCCATCTTAAAGAGCTGTACAATGCAGCCCAGACACCCAAGAATACAGAAACATAATTGGAGAGAATTGCTCTCATTTGCTCTTTAAGTTTACTACTTGTGAGAATGCACGAGAGAAAAAATCTATATATTAACAATGATACAATGAGCCCTATATATAATACATATTCTACTCCTACTACATATAGGACAAGGACATATTCTATTCCTACTACATATGAGACTAGGACATATTCTACTCCTACTACATATGGGACTAGAATTATTTACACATAACTATCTAATACTCTCCCTCAAGTCGGTGCATACAAATCATATTTCCCGAGCTTGTTACATATGAAACTAATACGAGGACCAGTGAGCGACTTGGTGAAAACATTTGCAAGCTACTAATTTCTGGAAATTACTGTTCACGCCGGTGAAAGAGTACTGTTCACTTCGGAAAAAATAAAAGTTGTCAAATTTAATGTAATTTATACGCGTAGGCTCGGAATCACCGGACGCAGAGGCGGACCTACATTGTAGGTAGAGGGGTCACCTGCACCCGGTAACTTCGATAAAAACTCCATATATACTTGTTAATTTCTTCAAGAAATAGTCAGATATTAACAAAGGTTCCCGTACCAATTTTTATGAGCAGTGATAAATTTTATTGAGTGTAACGGTGCACCCCTAACTGTCGAATCCTGGGTCCGCCTCTGACTGGACGAGTAAGTTGTCCTGAAGAAGTTTCGTCAAAAAGTGGCCGGAATGACACACGCGCCGGGAAAGTTACTGTAGCTCGCCAACCCTAGTTCTGGCGGCGCGTGACTTTCTGCCAGAGCGATTGACTGGGGTTTTGTTGCCTTGACTTTTTCGAAAACACTTACCGATGAGGAGATAACGCAAATCAATCCGAGTTGTCAACCGGAAAGACGCACGGTGACTGACTTCTTTGTTCCGATGGGATTGGAATTTCTGGGGTTTGGTCGCACAAGGGTTTCAGTTCTGATGGTGGTACTGGTATATGCACAGTACCACTGTAGCAGTGATGAACCTTGAGAACAAGACGAAGTTATCGGAAAATTGCACGGCGATAAGATCTTTCTTCACGGATGTCGCTGAAATGACGCACAACAATAATTTTCTCACTGAAGCTCTGATACCATGTGAGAATGCACAGGAGAAAAAATCTATAATGATACAATGAGCACTATATATAATACATATTCTAATCCTACATACGGGACTAGGACATATTCCACTCCTACTACATATAGGACTAGGACACACTCTTCTCCTACTACATATGGGACTACGACTATTTACACATAACTATCTAACACTACTTATAAACCAAAGTATTAGTTTTGGAAGCAATAAAGATGGCATTAAAAACCGTTTGTTGTCACGTAAGGAAGATCCGTATCACACGAGATGGAGCTAAGGATTTGCATGAAGAGGTAAATAAGGGTTGAAGATAATCATTCAATAGCTTCCTTACACGGGTACAATATTGAATAGTTGTCTTAACCAATAAGCATATATGACACAGAAGACATGGAAGGGATAAAAGAGAACAAACAAAAGGATATTAGGTATCAAAGCGCTAGAGCTAAGTATAAAGAGATGAGAAATTTTCAATAGAAAACTTGGAGACAAGTATCAGGCTCCATAAATATGAGATCACTATGAGCAAAGAAAGGTAAAACTGTCATGTGTGAAAATGCAATTTTTTAATGCTTACACTAAAGACTACTGGGACAGACAATTTCAATACGTGTTGTGGATTAGGACCCAAATCTCTAAACCCCATGATGAATGAGAGAGGACTAACAAGCATTTTAAATGTCAAGGTTCATTAAGCCTAAACATATGCACAGATTCATTTCCATCATCACTCTAGAGTGTGACCAACTATGCTATTCCGTAGAGATAACACCCTCATTCTCATCAACAGGATACAAAAAAGGGAAAAAATCAAAATAACAAACTAAAGGATTTGTTCAAGGAGCATTTACAATTTCAATAAGGATGAAAGGTTTCCATAAGTAGCTGGAATCTCAGATCCACTGAAGTTGTTATTGTCAAGTTGGCTGCATAATAAAAAAGAACGAAACTTTAGTGTATATGGCTCATAGTAAAGGACACGACATACACAATGCATTTATAAAACCAAAGAAGCTATCAGATTACATGAAAGGTTTTTGACTGAAGCTGAAGGCAATTTACATCTCCACCAAAGATCAAGTTCTAGTATCAGGCATTGCAAGGGATGGATGGATTTTATGGTTTATGGTAATAGAAAGATCTGAAGATGGTGATCAGGAATGTTCTTAAACTCTATATCTGTTAGAAAATAGCTCACAAAACATATGCTCTGTATTATGAGTTGTCTGGCTGTTTGGCCAATGAAGCCAGTTCAACTAAGATAAATGAGACAGTCTCACTCGATATTCATGATTAGTTTTCTATAATCTTTTGGTTCTAATGTGACCTTAGGTTCTGTTTATAAATAAGCGGCTCGTCAAAATTATTAAACCACTTGACAGGAACACACATACTGGAAGTTGTTTCTGCAATTATATAGGGAATGATATGAATTTACAAAAGGATAACTTGTCAAGATTGTCGAACCACTTGACAGAAAAAACCCTGCAATAATATTTAACAAGGAACTTACAGTATTTCCAGATCTGGAAGTGCAGAAAACTCAGGAGGAAGGAAGCCTGACAGATTGTTATTATCCAGAAGCCTGTTGAAAAAGGTATTATCACAAGACCATCATGTAGCAAGCAGGTATTTAACAAAAACAGACCATTTTCAAGAGTTATGCCCATCTAACCTCTACTGAGATTATGCATGTCTGCATGTTAAAGAGACAGCTAAGAAGAATCTCTCTTGTTAACTTACAAGTGAAGAAGAGTGGACAAGTTGGAAAGCTCGTGAGGAATTTGACCACTCAGCGAATTGTTATTGAAGTGGCTGTAGATATATCATTTGTAAAATCAAAATAAGAAATAGAAAAGCTCAGAATTCATTGCATCTGAAAGTGGCAATCAAATGAGCACTCACATATGTCTGATCCTATTTAAATTAGAAAAGGTTTTTGGAATTTCTCCTGATATCTTGTTCTGGTCAATCTGGAATCTGTTGAGATCTGGTAGATATCCGAGTTCATCCGCTAAAGATCCTGACAATTGGTTTCCATTTAAAAGCCTGCAAGAACATTATTGCTCCAACATCAAACAAAATTTGAGATCAATAGTTTCACTAGCACAAGGCTTCTTTTTCGTCAAAGAACCTTCCATTAAGAGAGTTTTCAAGTGCCAAAAATTCCTCAAAGCTGCAGAATTCAGGAAAATCTTGTTCCTCTACAATCAACAATCAAATATCTCCATCCCAAAGCAGAATATCTTAAATTGTTCCAGAAACAACAATTAAGGCCTCCACTATTGAATTACACAGGAATTATCAGCTATTAATATGCATTCATATGGAATCAGCCCAAGTTCAGCTTCTACTGTTGACAGCACAATAAAAAATAGATAAATAAACTATTTTGCTGTTATCTCATATCTAAGCATCAGTTGGGGTGGGTGGAGGGAGAAGTGTGTGAGAAAATGACATTGGAGAAAGGAGTTCAAATCCATTAAAGTCTTACTTACAGAAGTCTCAGAGGCTTGATGTTTCCAATCTCTTTTGGTATGCTCCCAGTCAAATCATTCCACATGAAATTTCTTGTTGTAAACAATAAGAAGAGTAAGTAGCATTGATAAGCAAATAATGAAGCCTATCATGCTATTGTTATGTGTAAAATATAATATTCATTACAACTTACAAAATTTGAAGATGGGATAGTTGTCCTAGCTCAGGTGCTAAACTTCCAGAGAGATTCTTATTCATGAAACGGCTGCAGAAAGAGTCAAAAGGGAAGAAGTTTGACGGCCTTTCATGCTTATTCAAGAAAAGAAAAAAAACAAAGGTTTGACGGCCTTTCACGTATTGCAGTCACACAAGCAAAAGAGCATGTATGTTGTTTGAGGAATTTAAGGCAATGATAAAGAAACTACAATGACGACGAGAAGTCAACTAACATACTCAAGATATTTTATGTAGCTGATACATCTGCATAGAGTACAAAAAGATTGCTGACACTGTAAACTACAGAATGAAGAATAATAACCTACAGTTCTCTGACATGCAAGTACCCATCAGCTCCAAAAGTGTTATAGCAAAAAACTCCTGTCCAGTTTGAAGTACAGGGATCACCCTTCTTCCAATCCTTCAGGTGCTCAAGACTATCAACCAGACTACCTTTAACGGATATTAAAGCTGAAACTGCAAATAGGAATAGAACTCGATCAAATCTCGTAATGAACCACTATTAGAAGAAAGTACACTTGACTTAACGTTTCGCAGATCAACGCGTCAGCTCTATCAAGAAATATGGTCGACCGGCTTTATAACAGGGACTAATACGAGAAAGTGGATATCTAATTGTCAAGTCTGAATTCAGCTACAGAGATGAATTTAAATAGGAAGGGTCACAAGCAAAACGAAACAACGTGATACCAATATCATGATTTTTTCTTCCAAAAGAAAGTGCTTTGATTTGCAGTATTTCTTGTGAAGCTCAAAATAGAGAATTTGATGCAAGCCACCAAAAGTCAAAGAGCAATGGCAAGTTTAAAGGCACAACAACAGCTGCAAAATACTTTTCCCAGACAGCCTCTGCCCTTTGAGGAACCAAAAGTCCCTAATTTGATGCATGGTGGAGACATGGATCTCTTTAGTCAGAACAGTGACGAGTCTCAGTCCTTCTTACGTCCCTTGCTCCTTCCTCTGCCTTTAGAAAGTCAGGGGGGGCTCTTAATAAAACATGGAGAAAACATGGAGCAGACAACTTCACCAAGAGATGAAATGAGGATTAAACATTCCAATTGATCCCAGCAATACAAAGTTTGTTTTGGCCTTGCTATATGCATACTTACTTGGAATGGAAAAATTAAATAGGTAGTAAAATTATATACATTAATAAGGTGCCCTAAGATGTACATTTTTCTCCTGTCCCTTAAAGTAATCTAGTAGAGTTGCATCTATCCAATTCCCAGATACTGTTTTCACATGAATTTTGAATTTATCTCATAAGACATTTCAATATTTTGATGCATTTATTCTCATTCGATATTTTGTTTAGTTAAACAATACTCATGGAGTAAGCCATGCTACAAGTTTAAAGGTTCCGACATTAAGCAGTATAACAAACCAAGTCCCTAACACCATCTTCAATTAATTTATAATGTACTAAGACACTCAGAAGAAAGGCTTAAGAACTACAGCATATTCATCTTACAAAAGGTCGATTGATACACAAAATTTTGATGTATCCATTGCAATTATTGATGTAGAGATAATCACCAAAATCCTTCTGCGGAACGAAAAGAAGGCTTCATTCAACTATGGAAGTGAAAAGAACACACCATTATGCAACAAGGTTTTGCTCCATGACACTTTCCCATCAGCATAAACTGAAAACTTTATAGAACTTCAACCACCTATGAGTTAGCCTGAGGGCTTGCAAGATGTCTTCACCATTATGTATTACAGTAAATGCGAACACGGAATTTTAAATTAAACGAAGTTAGTGAGAAAGAAATCCTTTAGGGCATGCAAGTAGCGGAAGTACTCAGGCGTAGTACAAGAAAGACAATTTAAACTTTAGAATGTCCATTAACATACACAATTATAGAGCTCCTAACAACCTAGTATTAGCTTGAGGTCTCGCACAGAGCGTCTTTATCAGTCTACATCACAATTTTTTTAACAATTAGAACACATAAGAACTTCTGATTAACGAGAATAAGTCAGTTAGACAAAAATGCTTTAGGGCACCCAAGCAAGGAAAGTACTCAATAATACTGCAAGCAGGACAGTTTAAGCATTAGGAGTGGGCGGAAGAAAGTAAACCTTCCGAGGGATCGGTTATTTGAGCAACCGCAAGAAGCATATAGCAATGAATTGCTGTAGCAATAACATATGTACAGTGTCTGCGTCCTTCCATCTTGAAGACCTAGAAATATTTAAGGCAAAGATTAGTCAGGTGGCTACTCTCCACTCTTATAAAGCTAGAATTAGCAAATCTTACTTCTTTAAGATCAAGTCACACACTCACCACTGATGGACACGACAGGACAAAAGGATGTAGAACGACAATCACATCCTAAAGATACCATTTGACCGCCAGATGACGCTCCAATTATTTTAACCCTAATTCTAGATCCAAATTCATTAATAGATTCTTCTAGTGGTTACCTACGATTTAACTAAAACAAAAACCAAATCTATATTCTATACACAACCTTGTGGCCTAAAGCCAGTCCTCATTTCATAAGACATTACTCATAAATCCAGTGGAAGGTTAGATGATATACTATAGTTGATGGAAACCTCTTACTAAACTTCCGGTTTTAAGTAGGACGGAACCTACTTAAGGAAATAGGTTGATGTACATGGAAATCAACATAAATAAATAAATAAAACTAGTGTTCATGGTGTCCTTTCTAAAGGCTTTATGGGGAGCATCAATAAACACTTCAATGACAGAAAGGGGTGAGAGGAAAACAGTCACTCTTATAAGTCAAGCTCTCTTAGAGATCTTCAGATCAGCAGTGTAAAATTTGACTTGGGTACAACCATTGTCTACCACAACTGTTGGGATTATACTCTTCAAACGAACAAACTAGATCAATTCATGGTGTGGAAAAATAAAAAAACAAACTTGAGTCTCAAGCAGGAGATTTGAAATCTAAGAGAGATTCTCTGCTTACAGCATATAGATAGATGCTCATGAATCACACAAAAGAGAAGTTCAATACTTGGAAGTAGACAACATTTTACTAGTCCAAACAGTTATTTTAAATATCTTTTGGTTAGTGCTCAACATGTGAACTTAACAGAGAATTTAATTTGACAATGTTGGGTTTCAGGCAACTTAAAACACGGATGTTTGAACTGTTCAGCACCGCTTTCCGTACAAGTAAGTAGGCTACCATAAACAAAACGCCACTTGCTTAGAATTATTCAGATAAAACTTAAAACTTTGACTAGCTGCTGAGTGGACCTCAAAAGATTTCACATTAGCACAGCAAGACTGATCCATAAACTTTAAAAATTCAAAATCTTTACATTTAACAGAGTCTTTCTTAACATTGTCTAATAAATTTGGATGATATGTAGAACAAGTGGACCAGTGCTTTCTTATTATCTTTTACTTTTTATGTTTTTTCTGTCAAGGAATCAAAACACATAAACCCATAATTATAGCTTAAATAACTCAAAAGGGAAGGCAAGTATTTGGGTGATGGTTGTTGAAATAAAGTAACTAAATATAAAAGGTTACAACTTTAACACAAAACAGGAGTAAAAAAAAGCTAAAGAAACCCAAAAGCAAGGATACCTGGAGGAGGAAGAATCTAACTGTTGAAGGAAAATCAAGAATTGTGCAATGATTTCAAAGTAGCAAAAGGGTCAAAGTGAAAAGGGGTTAAGTGGGATTGCCTGGAGAAAAAAGAATTAGATTGTGATGACCCAGTTGGTAAAATGATGATGGTATGATGAATGCCCAATAATATTGAAATGTCTAATATCATTGTCGTTGACATGGTTAGTTGATCCAAATGTCTATTAAAACACACTGTTGGATAGATGCTGATGCAAGAGATATTTAACAAAGGGAAAATAGATGACTATTTGGAATATGGTTTATAAGTAGGAAAAGTAAACTCTTCTTCACAAGAATTTGTCGTGGAGAGTTGTTGGAGTTTGCTGGGCTGAGGCTGACAGTAATTCTTTTTGTTGTTAGAAGTATGAAAAAGAGAAGTTACCGTATTATTAGGGGTCGTTTGGTACACGAAATAAGTAAGGATAATTAATATCTCGCCCCATGGATACCCCCCATGCAAGCATAGTTTTCTACTTACTAATTTCTTGTTTGGTACTATATTTTTTCAAACTTATATTTAACTTACATATTCTATTTGTTATTATCGTATTTATAACTAATATCTGGCAAGCTATGGTATTAGCAATACAAGTGTATACGGTTAAAATCGGATAGCCCAATTTTGTGATCATTATGGCACTCCATAGCCCGTCTTCAGAAGGCTCGAAGCAGTTCGAGTTTTGACATCGAGGAACCATGTCGAGGATTCTCCACGCTCGACCTCGAGACAGTGTATATCGATGACCATCACGAAAATGCGAGAAATTCTCAAAAGCCACGTGGCTAAAGCTGACCAAGTCTGCAAGAATAGTACAAGTCCGTACCGAGACATTAAATAGCTGTACCAGCTGCATTTCTTTGTAATAATTACACATGTACTATGTTGGGATTTCCCCTCTTATATATAGGGGACCCTTGTCACTTTGTAACACACAGAATATTCAATACAAGAACAAGAACAAGAACAAGAACATTCCCTGCTCTCTGACTCAAACATTCTCTACAATTGTTCCATTGATTTATTGCCTTTCATTTATTGTGTTCATTAATTGTTCTTCATTTATTGCTCATTATTGATCATAAAGAGGCAATCTTCGAGGCCTTCAATACTGTTGTATCTTCATCGATCGCCCTCTGTCAAGCCCTCGAGCTCGAGCTCGAGGCCCTATTTTGACCAAGCTCGAGACCCCGTCTCATAACCGCCCGGTTTACATAACTCTGTTATCCTTCGCTCTTGTCTCATTTTTCTTACCCCCTCACTTAGCATCTATTGCCTAAACAACTAGTACTAAAATAGATCACATATTTTTAGAATCACAAAATCAAATATAATTGTAAAAATTATTTTCAAGGTAAACAGTTTGGCCCACCGTGGGGCTAAAAATAATAGTGATTGTTTTATTGTTGGTTTTCTAAAAACACAAGCTATTCTTTACTTTTTCTTGTCCAAGAATCTTCAATTTCAGGTCAGAAAATGTCTTACTCAGTGAATGCACATGAAAACAACGGTCCTGAGGATCATGGAGAAAACGCGCAGCTGCTTCAGGTGCCAGTGTACCACCGCAAAACCCTGAAGGGGCACCAGTGCAAATCCTCGTTGATGAAGGCTCACGCAACGCTCAACATGTCGATGTAAGCTCTCATAAAGACGGAAGTGTGCACGAAGGATACCAGCATGAAGCGCAGAGAGCCCCTGCTCAAAAGGAAAGAGAAGTTAACCTTCATGTCATTTTTTAGATGTTGCAAGCACAACAAGTGGTTATTGCCCAGCTACAAAGCCATCAGAGAACTCCAAGCACAGCACCACCAGAAACGGCTCATCGAGTCGAACAGGCACCAGATCGAGCAATAATGGGTCAGCAGCCGACCCTGCTATTATGAAGATGCTTGAGGACCTCACAAAGAGGATTGAATCAGGAGAAAAGAAGATAGAAACTAACGACAAAAAGGTGGAGACCTATAAATCGAGGGTTGATCAGATCCCGGGCGCACCCCCGATTCTGAAGGGTGTGGATTCAAAAAAGTTCGTGCAAAAACATTCCCATCGAGTTTCGGCCCCGAAGCCCATCTCGAAGAAATTCAGAATGCCCGATCTCCCGAAGTACAATGGGACCTCAGACCCTAATGAGCACATTACTACTTACACTTGTGTTGTGAAATGGAACGACCTAAAAGATTACGAGATTGAATCCGTCTTATTGAAAAAATTTGGAGAAACACTGTCCAAATGGGCCATGATGTGGTATCATAACTTGTCCCCCAAACTCGATAGATTCGTTTGCCATGATGGCAGACTCTTTTGTGAAGGCACATGTTGGTGCCATCAAGGTCGCCACGAGGAAGTCTGACGTCTTCAAAATCAAACAAAGAGAGAATGAGATGTTAAGGGAGTTCGTATCCCGCTTCCAATTGGAACTTGTGGAATTACCACCGGTCTCCGATGATTGGGTAGTACAAGCTTTCGCTCAGGGCTTGAATGAACGAAGCTCGATAGCTTTAAAGCAGTTGAAGCAAAACTTAATCGAGTATCCCCCTGTAGTTTGGGCGGATGTACACAACATGTATCAGTCAAAGATCAAAGTCGAGGATGACCAATTGGAAGCCCCCTCGGGCTTGGTGTATCCCAACAGGCTCTTAGCAAAGGAATTGAGGCTTCCAGAAAGAGAGTCGAGGCCAAACAAAGAAAGGTATCAACCGTATAAAGAAAATCAGAGAAATATCCCGAGGCGTAACATACCTCGAAGTGACCAGCGGATGGATCGAGGCCAGAATCCTCGGGGACTCATGAACAAAACGGGGTTCGACAGGCACACAGGGCCGGTAGAGGCACCCCGGCTATCTGAATACAACTTCAACATTGATGTTTCAGACATCGTATCGGCCATAGGTAAAATCGTGGACACCAGGTGGCCAAGACCCGTACTATCAGATCCTTCGCAAAGGAACCCTAACTTGATATGTGAATACCACGGTACCCACGGTCATAGGACCGAGGATTGCAGACAGCTTCGAGAAAAGTAGCCCGACTGATTAGCAAAGGGCGCCTCTGAGGGTTCCTCAGTGACCGAGCTAAAAACCAATTTCAGGAAAGAGAAGCGAACAGGAAAAATGAAACAGAAGAACCACAACACATCATCCACATGATTATTGGAGGAGTTGAAGTCCCTTACGGACCGATTTTCAAGCAAACAAAAGTATCCATCACCAGGGAAAAGCGAATATGGAGCTACATATCTGAAGATGATCTTTCATTCAGCGAAGAGGACACCGAGACCTTGTCTCAACCTCATAATGACACACTGGTAATTTCTTTTCTTTTGAATAAATTTCAGGTTAAACGTGTGCTCGTGGATCCAGGTAGCTCGGCCAATATAATTAGGTCGAGGGTGGTAAAGTAACTCGGATTGCTCGACCATATCGTGCCCGCCTCCTGAGTCCTCAACGGATTCAACATGGCGAGCGAGACAACGAAAGGGGAAATCATCCTCCCAGTCAGCGTGGCCGGTACAATTCAAAATACCAAGTTTCATGTCATCGAAGGTGACATGAGATACAATGCATTTCTTGGAAGGCAATGGATTCACAGTATGAGGGAGGTACCGTCAATCCTTCATCAAATGATGAAGTTTCCTACGAAGGATAGAGTAAAAATAGTGTACGGAGAGCAGCACACAATAAAAGAAATGTTCGCAGTGCACGATGTGGTACCGACACCTTCTATATCGAAGGAGCCAAAAAACAAGCAAACAACCGAGTAGCAATCACAAACTGCATCCTCGGATGAACGAATAAAGGACCATGTCGCGTCCTCGGAATGAATAACTGAAATATATTGAGGCTTGAACGCCACCATAGCTAAGGTACAATCATCTCCCTCTTTCCTTCACATTTTACACTAACCTATGTGCAGGTGTTGGATTAAAAGGAATCGAAGCACCCTCCAACTCGAAGGCCTTAGGTTTTAAAGCATGTGTTGCACTCTTTTCCCCCGTGTCAGATTTTATCCCAAATGGGTTTTACCGACGAGGTTTTTAACGAGGCAACATCCATATGCTACCTAAGGAGAAACCACAAAGTATTCAAGGCTTCTCTTCGATCAACCTCAAATACTGAAGGGCATCCCCCCGGGAGATCACCTCCTCGAAGAAACTAAAATATGCCAAAGAGGGTCTCGACAGGAGAACGATGTATAGGATCAAATAGTTGAATGAACCGTGTCCACATAGAATAATCGAACTCTCGATAGTGAAAAAATGTATACTTGTAGCAAGTAATCGAAGGAGAACCTTTTTATCATAAAAACACTTCACGCGTCAAAGAAGTTTGCTATTTTCACAAGAAACGGACCCAGGGCCAGAAATTTCCCGAACACTCGGAGACTAACACCGAAAACTCAAAGCCATAAAACCTCAAGACCGGCAACTTCGAGCTCATAAGCCCTCAATGAGGCAATATCGCATCTATAATACCTCAGCGAGGCATGTTCAAACTTGTAAGCCCTCAACGAGGCAACGTCAAATTTGTAAGACCTTAAAAAAGGCATAACCCCGACTTGGGGACTGTCCTCGACAGTCGGCTCATCGAGCTATCTAACTTGAAATCGTAAAACCTCAATCTGGTAGCTTCAAGTTCATAAGCCCTCCATGAGGCAATATCAACAATGTAAACCCTCCACGAGGCAATATCAACAACATAAGCCCTCCATGAGGCAATATCAACAATCTAAGACCTCCATGAGGCAACATCAAGTTTATAAGAACTCAATAAGACAACACCAAAAAGTTTGCTATTTTCACGAAGAACGACTCCAAAGCCAAAAACTTTCGATGTCTCGGGATCGACAGTCACCCTATCGAGTCATCAAAAACTCGAAACCATAAGACCTCAGGGTCGGCAACTTCGAGCTCATAAGCCCTCTATGAGGCACCAATGTAAGCCCTCCACGAGGCAGCATCAAAATTGTAAGACCTCAAGCAAGTCATGAATCATAAGACCTCCATAAGGCAATATTAAATCTGTAAGACCTCAAGCAAGGCATGTAGGAATTTGTAAGACCTTAAAAAGGCATAATCCCGATATCAAAGTCAAGGCTATATATTCGAACTTGTAAGACCCCTAAAAAGGCATACCCTCGATATAGACGCCGAGGCTATCTCACTCGAGGACTAAAAGGCTACGACCAAATACAATGACCACCGTCATAAGGCTCCGGCCAAACCAACGCGACTCGGAGACGTCCGACCATCACCGTAATTAAGGTCGTACCGATCCAACACGTAAGAGCCCAAGCGCCAGCTATATCAGAGGTCGTACCGACCCAATGCGTAAGAGCCCAAGCGCCAACTATATTAGAGGTCGTACCGACCCAATGCGTAAGAGCCCAAGCGCCCGCTATATCAGAGGTCGTACCGACCCAATGTGTAAGAGCCCAAGTGCTAGCTATATCAAAGGTCGTACCGACCCAATGCATAAGAGCCCAAGCGCCAACTATATCAAAGGTCGTACCGACCCAATGCGTAAAAGCCTAAGCGCACCTAAAGAGCCTCATGGGAGATTTAAAAAACCTAAGGGTCGATGAGCTCGAATCGATACCCGACTCGAAGATTGAGCCCTAAACAGTTAACTAAAGCGCCTAAGGGCCAAATGCGTAAGAGCCCACGGGCCAACCTAAAAAGCCTCAGGGACAATCCCCGCCATCCACAAATCCCCCCATATNGTGTGTGTGTTTGTGTGTGTGTGTATTACAAATATACATTTATTATGCTCCCACATGAGTTTTTACAAAGAAAAAGAAAGAAAAACCTAGTCTGCTCTAGGGACCAACTCCCTCGGTGGCCTTCAAACATTAGCATCGGCACTAGAAGAAAGGAAAAACTTGGCGTCGATCTCATCCGCCTTGGACTGCTTTATCTCTTCCGAGATATTAAAGCACCTAGCATGTATCTCTTCGAGGGTCTCCCTTCGAGACCTGCATCGGGCATACTCATTTCCCCTCCTCTCTCTGTCAAAGGCTCCTCTCAGCTCAACCCGAGCATCAGCAACATATTTTAAATAAATGGCCACTTTATTATCGACCTTTGCTTGAACTTCTTCAGCTTCAGCCCGGGCATCCACGACCTCGGCCTTCATCGTCAAAAGATCAGTCTCGAGCTTGGCAATCCTGATCATATGAATCGAGCTACTTTCTCGAGCATTGTGAAGTTGTACCTTGAGGGAAGAAGCCTTGGCCAAAGAATTCCTTTGGGCCGCAGCATGAACACCTATCTGCGCCTTCAACGCATTACATTCGGAATTGACATGTACGACTTCGCCCCAAAGGCGTTCCAACGCTTCCGTTTTTCTCTACAACTGAAGCACCGAAACATTAGTTCTCGAAGGCGGGAAAGTAAGCATGTACTCCCTCAAGATAAGGATTACCTGTTGCTCGAGATTGCCTTCGTAGTCTTGACTCCGATTCATCTCCGATCGAGGATATATCAACTCTTTTATTTTCTTATTACAAAGAAGCCTGAGAGATTTCTCCTTGCCCAAAGCTTCCCGCAACTTGGTCTCACAATGAAGCAGCTCGAACTTGAGCTTCCCAAAGGCCATTGAAAAAAAAGCTTCAGTTCAAAAGATGAAAATACAAAGCTGAGAAGCCAACAAAGTCAACCAAAACTCACCACGGAACAGAGCCATTGAGCCTCCTCAAAAGTTGAGCGTGCACCTACTGGCTTGGTCGCATCGGCCCCAGTTGAACCTCTCTCGATGGGGATATGATCGCTCGAGACCTCACTTGATTTAGGTGGCCCTTGGCCCCGAGCGTTCGTCGAAGTACCTTCGAGGGGGAAAGCAGATGATGGTGAAAGACTCTTGCTCTTTCCCTCTCGCGGAACCTCTCCCTCGAGGCTAGAGGTCTCAGGCCCAGCAGTTTCGACAACCTCTAAAGGCCCCCTAGTTCGAGCCGTCGATGCAGAACCATCCACCCCAGGAGTACTGATATCCACAGAATAACCGACGCATATAAAGTCCTCTTCAGCGGTGGCATCTTCTTTGTACTTCGGGGCAGGTCCCACCTCGTTATGAATGTCCTCATCCGTCGAGGACCTTTTCTGCTTATTATCCTCCCTAGCTCTGAAGCCGACGGTCCTTCCCCCTCCTCGAGGGGGTGCGGTCTCATCTCCGAGAATCCACCAACGCCTACGGTGGCGGAGTTAATACACATAAAGGAAAGAATTCCTCAAAAGTAAATCACATGACACATACCGTGGTGCTTTGCTTCCCATCTGCCATTCGACAGATCTCGCCACTTGCGTACATCATAGGTCGATGAAGCTGCCAGCCTCCGAGTCTAGTCCACAAGATTGGGGATCTCTTACAGAATCCATGGGACCGCTGAGAAAGAGAAAAATAAACATTCTTATAAATCATCAAGAGAAAAGGGCTATAAGGTATGACGTAGTGCTTACGTTTGAAGTTCCATTTTTCGGGGAACGACAGGAACTCCGCAGGAATGATGTGGACGGTCCTCACTCAGAAAATTGACTCATCCATCCTCGGTTCCGGTCCTCATCATCACTGGCAATAAAATTCTTGGTGGATCAACGTCGTAAAGCAATTAGGCCTCGACAATGTAGAGGCTGATATAATCTGATAAGGTGGCTAAGAGTAAGCTTGAGCTCGGCCCTTTCAGTGAAAAACCTTATCATCAGCACTATCCGCCAGAAGGACGGATGAATCTGAGCTAAGGTAACTCGATACCTTCTACAGAATTCGAGCACAAGGCGATCGAGGGGGCCCAATGTAAATGGGTACGTATACACATTCAGGAATCCCTCTACATGGGCCATAATATTCTCTTCTCGGGAAGGTATCTGCAACATCACATTTTCTCCCCATCCACAATCTCTCCTCACGGCCTCGAGGTGATTCTCCTCTATCGAACGAATAAACCTCGACGCATGTTCTCGATGGCCCGGAGCATCGAAAGGCTTCTTTAGTGCGAAGTCTTTCTTCAAAGCAAAACAACTCGAGGTTAACTCGTCGTACGCCGGCGGTGTGCCACCGACCGGGCAAGAAGCATAGGTAAAGTTTCCCTCTTCTTGGTGAGTGGATTTGGGCACGATAGCCATAAGTATTTGAATAAAGATAAAGAGGAAGAAAGCTCAAGCAGTTTCGCAAGCTGAGAAAAAGGAAGACAACGTCAAAGAGAATACTAGTTTTGCAAAGTTGCAAGACCTAAACTGAATAAGAAGCGAGTGTATATATATAGAACAAACGACGACTATTCATCTACTCATCTACTTTGAGGACCAATTAATTCTGACAAAGTTATTATAACTTTTGGGGAAGTGTGTCGACGGGGCCACCTCGGTCACTTCACGGTCATGTCATATGAATGACGTTGTCATACATCGTTCGAGGGATCAAAACCCCCATACCGACCTAGCACCGAGAAAGTATCTGACCTCTAGGGTCTCTATTACTGCAAGTGCGGGCTCCAAAGAGCTAGATTCAAAGCTTGAAGGATGACTTTTGCATAAGCATCGCAGGGCAAAGTTTGAAAGATAAGAAACAAAGAAATCTTTTCCATTCTAAAAATATACTTACAATGGTATTTAACAAATCTCCCCCGAGAGTCCCATGTACAAAAATAAAAAAGCAAAACAGTAAGTAAATCTACTCTTCGCCTTCACTACTACCCGAGTCTCTTCCAGAGCCCTTATCCGAAGTAGTTGAAATTGCCGATTCTTCCTCCAAGGCCCTGGCTTCTTCAATCTCGGCAGAGTGATCGACACCTTTAGCACTCGCTTCCTCGAAGGCTTGTCTCCTAGCTTGCAAGCGAGCATGAGAAACTGCCTGATCCAGTTTTAGCTCGGCCGTCTCGGATATCTCCCTGGCCCGATCATTTGCCGTGGCATCATACCTTTTGTACGAAGAGACAAATTCATCAGCCTTAGACTTAGCCGCAGATAATGTAGCATCCTCCTATGGAGCACCTCGAAAGAGGCCCTGAATCGAGGATAGATTCTCCCGAAGCGTGTCCCTCTCCAAAGCCACGACATCATTCAGCTGTGCCAACTCAAGGATTTCGGCGCCCTTTGCCATAAAATCCCCTCGGATCTGCCCCATTAGGGCATCCTTTTGCCTAATTTGAAAGATGCAGAAGATAAGCTAATTAGCACCAAGTATGACAATAAAAGATAAGATTATGGGTACCAGAAGTACTTGCTCGATGAAGTCAGCCCTCTCTTGGAGCGCTCTCTCCAAGCCTACCCGGAGGTTGATCAACTCCTCCTCTTTTCGGGCGCATAGAGCCTCCAACTCAATTGACTCCGATATAAGCTTCTAAAGCTCCTCTCCACGATGAGTCAACTCATCTTGCAGCTTGGAGAAGGCTTGGTCATACAGCTTCTTGACCTACATCACAAAGGAAGAAAGTTAGAAAATCAAGAGTAGAAATTCAAAGCATAGAATATTATATCAAGAAGGTCACCTGCTTTTGAATCCTCTCGGCCTCCTCGAGAGCAAGGGGGGCATCAATATCGGTCTCCTCCTCAACGCCTTCAAAATAATCTCTGAATGTATCACCCTCTCCCGAAGAAGTCCCCAAACCAGAGGCATTCCGACCCTGGGCATCTCGTATCTCCCCTGGAGAAAATGACGGGCCCGACCGAAGTCTGCCTGCGGCATCAACTTCCATCAGGGCTTCCTCTCGACCCCAAAAAACTTCAGAAGCAAGTCCTCCAAACTCACCAACACGGACTGTACCATGTCCGACGATCGTCTCGGGGAATGCACTCAAACCCTCCTTGAGGGTCTCCTCAACACGAGGGGGTCCGCATTGGCCGCCTCCAACTCAGCAGCCGTCCACCTAGCAACTTTCAAAGCATCAACGCTTTTTTTTCCCTTTTTACCAAAGGGAAGGTATCATCATCTTCTTCCTCGGCAAGCAGGCTCTCAATGACCATCGACGATAGGACCGTAGCATCGGTCTTGGGCTTCCGAGCCTTCTCTTTCTTGGATTTTAGAGACTCCGCCTGTGTCTCCTTCTTCCTTTTCCTGTCCTTAGATGTTTTCGAAGCCTCTTCCTCACCAGGAGGGGGTGGTCTCATCGACAGCCTTCCCTAAGGATTACACAGGCATAATGTATCAAACTCACCCCCATAGAGAATACTTACAAAGAATGAGGAAACGATAACAGTGAGGGAATACCGTGGTTCTTGGCCTGCCACCGCATTTTAGCCAAATCGCGCCAGACGCGCTTGTCGTATGGAAAGGTGGAATCCAAAAGTTTGATCCATCCCGGAAGGTCCTGGACCGCGCAGGGGAACCAAATGGTGGCTACAGGAGGTCATACCAGAAGAAGAAAAAGAGGTGGTAAAACATACTCGATATGGGGATACTTACGCTTCATATTCCATTCCTCCGGGAACGACATTCTATCAGCAGGGATGATGTCCAAGGTTCTGACTCTAACAAATCGGATCATCCATCCTCGGTCTTTGTCCTTGTCGATGCAGGCAAAGAACACCTTGGCAGATGGATGGTGCAACTTAATTAAACCCCCTCGGAAGAGACGAGGGCTATACAATCTGACCAAGTGATCGAGGGTGAAATTCATTCCCTCGACCATGTTGGAAATGTATCGAATCATATATACAATCCTCCAGAAAGAAGGATAAATCTGACAGAGTGTCACTCGGTATTGACGACAAAGTCGAGAATCACCGGGTCTATCGGTGGAGAAGAAGAATATATGGGGCCTAGAGTGAAAGGGTATGTATATTCGCTGAGAAAGCCAGCTTTATGTGTGACTATGCTTTCTTCAGCTGTGGGGATTTCTACTTGCACTTCCTCCCCCCAACAGCAGTCTAGGTTTACCCACTCTGTATTGGTCACTACACTTATATACCGAGACATAGGCTCGCATCGACCCGGTGTAGAAGGGTGTTTTTCGATGGTAAAATCGGAAACGGTGTCAAAGGGACCAGGAATGCACTGCTCGATGCTAGGAGAAGTTTTCGATTTGCCCTTAGACGGGAGTGATGTATAAGTGGCTCCCTCTTTTTGAGGTACCGTTTTGGAGGTTTTTGTCATAATTGTAACTGAGTTTTAAAGAAAGAAGATGAAGAAGCAAGCGCAGAAAGAGGATGAAAGTAGAAAACAGTTAGTAAAATTTTGAAGACTTGAAGATGTTGTAAAATTGTGAAAGGGAAACGATTGAAGTATTTATAAAAGCCATTTGGGCATGTTTGAAGCGGAAAGGTCGAACCAATAGCGATTCGTGGGCTTCTCGAGAATCGTGTTGTCAGCAACCTCTATGCAGCCTTTATGTCACGTCATTTAATGTTCTGATGAGGCTAACGTCATAATAGGGATATCGAAGAGGCAAGAATTCAAGACCGTTTCTTATCACTTCATTCTAAGAAACGCGGGGACTATCTGTATACGCTTAAAATCGGAGAGCCCAATTTTATGATCATTATGGCACTCCATAGCCCGTCTTCAGAAGGCTCGAAGAAGTTCGAGTTTTGACATCGAGGAAGCATGTCGAGGATTCTCCACACTCGACCTCGAGGTAGTGTATATCGATGACCATCATGAAAAAGCGGGAAATTCTCAAAAGGCACGTGGTTAAAGCTGATCAAGTCTGCAAGAATAGTACAAGTTTGTACCGAGACATTAAATAGCTGTACCAGTTGCATTTCTTTGTAATAATTACATATGTACTATGTTGGGATTCCCGCTCTTATATATAGGGAACTCTTGTCACTTTGTAACATACAGGATATTCAATACAAGAGCAAGGACATTCTCTGCTCTCTAACTCATATATTCTCTACAATTGTTTCATTGATTTATTGTCTTCATTTATTGTGTTCATTAATTGTTCTTAATTTATTGCTCATTATTTATCATAAAGAGGCCATCTTCGAGGCCTTCAATACTGTTGTATCCTCATTAACCGCCCTCTGCCAAGCCCTCGAGCTCGACCTCGACCTCGAGGCCCTATTTTGACCAAGCTCGAGACCCCGTCTCATAACCGCCCGATTTGCATAACTCTGTTATCCTTCGCTCTTGTCTCATTTTTCTTACCCCTCACTAATCATCTATTGCCTAAACAACTAGTACTAAAATAGATCACATATTTTTAGAACCACAAAATCAAATAATTGTAAAAACTATTTTCAAGGTAAACAACAAGTGTTTTTAACATTTGCATAAACACGGTTAAAGACGTAATTGCCCCTCAAATACCTCAAAACCAATTCCAAATACTTTCCGTCATATTTTGTAGTCAATCCAAAATCAGTAATTCAGAGTATGCCAACTATTTTTGAATGCTATCAAACTGTTCTGCTAAGTTCAATTTAGCAAACTATTTTGATTACCGTGGTGTTTGATTGCATGGTTAATATACTTAATTCCTTTCTTCTATTAAATCCTACAATGACATATCTATAATTACTGAAATACGATCATGTGGGAACGTGTATATTTTGTATAGGGTAAAAATATGATATGCTAAGTAATTGAATAAGAGAGAGATGTGTGGAACCGAAGATAGATGATAACTAAAATTGAAGACAATTGTTCCATTTGTTACCGGAAGAATGACGCTCACAAAGATGCAATAAGTACCTACCACTCGATAGCATTTAATGAGGAATATTCTAAAGTATTTAGCACATTACCCGTTACAAAGAATTTGTCATTTATGCTCATTGTTACACATTCTTCAATGACCCTCATAATTGACATTAAAGAAGGGCATGGTCCTAGGACTTTGTTCCTTATGTGCAACTATAAATAGTGAGCTCTGTTATCATTATAAATGGCACGACTTTTCTGACAAACTAATGCTATAATCTATTCAAAGCTTTATACAATTTTACCTTCTTACTTTTTGATTTCATTATTGTTGTATCCATAAGCCATACCCCCGGAATTACTGTTTCTGCTATTTCGTCTTCATCTCAAAGCTACATATGCATATTTCTTCAATTCTTGTATTATTTCATCATCGAATTAATTCACTTGATCATGATTTTCCTACCGCCAGAGAGAATGTTACTTTCCTTTTGGGTCGGTTGTGGGCGAAGAGGGGTTCGAACCTCCGACACTGTGGTTTAAAAATTATGTATAAATTCAACTGTTCAGTTTTACGGATAAACATATTTGTTGCTTATTTATTTACTTTGTTTTGATTTATGCAAATATGATCTGCAAGTTGCAGTTTTATTCTGTGTTGATAGGCAGAAAGAGATTAGCTACTGATTATTACATGTACAAAAATTACTAGTCTTAGTAGCAATTTAATTGCGGAATTAAAATAAAAGAAACTTTTTTAAAGTGAAACATGAAATTAGTTATGTAACTGAACGAGTAATTGTGCAAATAGTATACAAAGTTAAAGAATTTGAATACTAATTTTGTCAACAACCAATTTTTTTTATAATCAAACATAACTAATTCCAATATTATTAATACTAATATTACTAATACATCCTATCTAGTACTACTCTTATACCTCGTGCCAAACGACCCCTTAGTGGTTTAAGCAATGAGGGAGATATGGAGAGTCCAAAACCTAAATGTGACCTTTTTGGACTCAAAAGACCGAAATAAGTGGAAAAAAAAGCTAGTGACCAAACTATGTATAGTGCCCTTTAAAAGGGCGATATATATAAAACGCCTTTCATAATGGCGCTATACCTGACTTTGACAAGACTGGCAGGTATACCGTATTTATAAAGCGCGCTATACATATTTTGTGGGTCCACCAATAACTCTTTTGCGCTTAACTGACATAACAATAATTCAAATGGGTATAGCGCCCTTTAAAAGGGCGTTATACCTCAAATAATTCAACCCCCTGGGTTGGGCATTGCCTAAAGATTTTGTAAAAATCCATTTAGAAATATTCTCAACTCCTGTTAAATTTTTCTTCTTGTTAAATTCTCAAGCATTTTGTCATAATGTCTGAAGAGAGAAAAGTAAGGGTTTCATTATATTGGGGGAGGTGAGGTGAGGTTGTGGTGGCGAATAACTCAGTAACCTACGGTTTATCTCCACCGTGTCATGTTAAGTTTCCACTTATAATGGAGTATGATACATTGGTGTCGTTGTTATGTAAAAACATGAGTGTGAGGAAACGTTCGGTGAACCTTAAAGTAACCGGAAGATATCCGTATTCTGTCACTCCGCAAGGGGTTTCTTGTTACATTGAGTTTAACATCGAGGATGATGAAACTTTGATTGATTTTTTAGGACTCTGGATGAATACCGGGAATTTCTTTTGATAAAAATGTTGGAAATGTACGTGAAATTTGAAGATGTTCGCAATAATGAGGTTGCGCAAAGCAGGGAAACCCTCAGTCATCGGGTGGTTATTCTGGAGTAGTTTTTGCCGAACAAGTTCCGGCTGAAAGAGTTTGACCTGATTTAAATTTATCTCCACAGGCGAATGAGGAGCGAGAAAATAATTTCTCTCCTACTTTACATAATCCATAAGACGAGTGGTAAACTTCAATTTTTCTTTGTGTTATGATGATTATTTTTGTTGTATTGAATTTGTATTAACACTCATATATTCCACAGGGGGTACCGGGGCAAATATAAATTTTACAAGTTATGAACCCACTCCCAGTTGGAATATGCGTAGTTATGGTATGTTGGATCATGATGGTCCATCCGGGAGCCATCACCAATAGGACAATGTTCATCATGGAATGTCAACACATTACGACCTGTAGTTATATGTAAAGCATTGATCAATTTTAGTTGCTTATTATTTTGTTGTTTGTGCAGTAAAAACGAGCAAGTTGAACCACCTGTTCTGACTCAATTTCCCGAAGACGACTGATGCGAGACTAAATTGCATAGTTTAACATGTGATATACCTTACATTTTATGCGC